>ARYC01018486.1:0-27525 GCA_000711775.1 Oxytricha trifallax
GCCACGTATTTTGTGAGTTGAGGGGTGGTTGTTGTCACTGCTATATTTTGACGTCATTCGACGAATTATCAGTGAAATCATGCATTTTTAAGTGATGGTCACGTGGTCACCGTGTTCATGGTCTATGGTCACGGTCATGGTCACGAGGACCACGGAGGCAGTTACCACGTTATCTGGTGAGTTGAGTATTGGTCGTGGTCACTTCTCTATTTTGACGTCATTCGACGAATTAACAGTGAAATCATGCATTATCAAGAGATAGTGTAGTGTCACCAAGATCATGGTCACGGTAATAGTCACGAGGACCATGGAGACAGTGACCACGTATCTGGTGAGTTGAGTATTGGTCATGGTCACTGCTCTATTTTGACGTCATTCGACGTATTAACAGTGAAATCATGCATTTTCAAGTTATGGTCACGTGGTCACCGTTGTCATTGTCATAGTAACCATGAACACGGTTATGGTCTTGATGATCACTGAGGCAGTGACCACGGTGCCACGTATTTTGTGAGTTGAGGGGTGGTTGTTGTCACTGCTATATTTTGACGTCATTCGACGAATTATCAGTGAAATCATGCTAACCTCCTGCATAGCTTATATTTAAATTTCAAAGTTAGACCGGTTAAAGTTTTTATAAGTAGGCTCCCACTGAGTATAAGCGTCCCTGGTCTCTACTTTTCATGGTTGCTTGAATGAAATATTTTATTGACTTTATCGAATATTGCCGCTCTTCTTAAAAGGTTATCGCTCATTTAAGTTTTCTGATATATTCTTTTTTAATAATGATAAAATCTACTGAGATAAACTATTATAATCGAATATATTGCACTATGCTAGTTTCTTTGCTGAGAGGTAAGAAAATGAACTAACTATTAAAGACTGTTAGTTGATATATTTATGAGAATTTTATACATTTTAGTATTTTAATATACTCCTAATGAAGTTTTGTTTCTCTAGGAGGTTCTCCAAATCAAGTTTGAACTTAATTTTTATGTAAAGTTTTTAAATATTTTTAAATTTAATATGATCCTAATTAAGTTTTAACATTAGAATTTAACTCCTAATAAAGTATGAACTTAATTTGGAGGACCTCCTATAATAATTTAGCATTATTAGGAGCAATTTAATGGAGATAGATTAATAAAAATAGAAATCAATCTGTGAAACTTGGAGCAAGTTTTCAATTGCTTCTCCGCATATCTTATCAAGGTTGACCTCCAGTAGGTCCTCCCTATTTAGTAGTAAGATTTCAATAAACTTAGAATGGATATCCATAATTTTAAATTTTACTAACATTTCTAAAAAGAGGAAGCAAGATGGAGTCTATGAATGATGCAATGAAGAGAATTTAATCTCAAGATTTAATAGAAAATTTCGAATTAAAGAGGACCTTTATAGATATTTGGTATAGCAAGGTAAGTTCTTATGTAAGATTAATAAATCCATTATAGTTGGATTGTTCTTGACTTAAGAGGGAACTAAAATCTCATTCTTAAAAGCCTTACTGAGTGAAGAGAAAAAAGCTTTTAAGTCTAATGAAATTAGGATAATAGAGATGCCTAACTACCCTGAAATATCAGTGACAAACCTATATGACGATGCTATGAGTGATCCGGACGTAGCTCTCTACCTTCCATCAAAGCTACAGCTCTCTAATAAGTTGCCAGAGAGAAACTTCTTCTTTGGTGTTCTTGCAACTCTGAAACCTGAGTACTTAAATGAAGTTATTTAAGCAGCTCACAAGAAACGATACAGGATCTCTCCTGAAGAAAAAGAGAAGCAAGGTATTTAAATAAGTGATACCTGCCTGTAGGAACTTTAAAAGCATCCTTTCATCTCAAGTAAGCTTAGTCTTCAAACTTTATAGAAAAACCTGGGACTGCTATATACATGATGAAAGAGCGCAGCAACCTAAACAGAGAGAGAAAGTCTCAAGTAAAACATGAATTGAGTAAGAGGCTCTTCAAAGATTTATAAAAGCCAGAAGAGATGAACATAGATGCAGAAGCTGGCACTAAGAGAAGAAACATAGGCCCAAGCAAGCCCTAAGAGGAAGAAAAGAAAGAGAAGCCAAATCCCTTTACGGGCAAATTTAATATGTGAACTTATTCATTAGTTTAAATATAATACTTATTTATAAACAAAAATCTCCCTTCTCTTACGCACACTTTAACTTTCTCATCACTCACTCTTTTAGCAGCACTCTTAATAAAATCGACTATATCTATCTTTAAATCATGCATCAGATGGTAGAGCAGCAATTTCTTAAAATGACCTTTCAATAACCCCAAATATAATTCAATTACATTGAACTAAGGGCTGTAAGGAACATTAAATACAGGTGTTATATTCAGCCTTTCATATTCCTTCCTTGAGTCTTTAGTTTTATGAACTGACAAGTTATCAACGAATAGAATAATCTCTTAGTCAGCGTACTTATCTCTGAGTTATTGCAACAACTTAACATATTATTCAGTCTTTATAGAACAAGAGTGAATAACATAAGTCTCGAGGCCACTATCTTAAACTATTCCACCAAGAATAGAACGAGTTTACACCTTAAAATTTTAGTCATAAACTTCTATATTACTATAACTCTTGTACCAAGACCTTGTATAAAGGTATTGAATGCAAATACTGCCTCATCAGCGTGTATGAACTTAATATTATGCTCTTAAGACCTCTGCATTTAATCGAATATATAATTTAAATTAGTCTTATAAAATGGAACATTAAAGTCAATCACTCTCTTAATGCGATTGACTATCTTGTAAGATTCCATTAATTTTATATATGTTAGCTATCGATTAAGCAGATATGTGAAGCTCAGGAAATTGGCGATGAAACATCACAGCCCTCTAAGAAAGAGAGAAATGAGCCCAATTTAAGAGTCTTATCATTAATAAGATAGTCAATATGATGCTGCTAAAATTTTAAAGGTCTCTTAGGCTTAGAATTAAGATGCTATCTCTATTCAATGCTAATAGACAGTGACACCTCACAGTTGCTGGAGATTTATGGAGTAGCCTTGCTATAGACGTATAATTCAGAACAGGCTTAAGTTATTCACCATATTAATCACATCCATAACGCAACTTAAACAATAAATCTATATACTCATTGTCATAAACTGACCCCAAACCCCTCATTTACTCACTTAAAATACTAATATTTAAACATTAAACCCCTACATAAACCCTATTAAAGCCCTTATAAAGTATGCACTAATATTCTACTTTTATCAATCAAAAACTCAATCAAACTACTGAAAGGGTTTTGGGATTTTGAATATTGGAATATCTTGTTTCCAGGGAAAATAAAAATTTATTAATGAAATGAAACAGGAAGTAAGGCATTTTTAAAGAAATTTGTTCAAAATTTAGAAATAAATATTGCTTTAGAGTATTAGTTAAGCATGATTCTAGGTATAAAATCTCACTTGTTGCAATGTTATTCTATTTAATTAATCTGTGAACTTTAATTTTTTAGAGATAACTAGAGCATATATTGTAAATCATTAATAAAATTAATTACTCAAACGCAATATACAGTGCTTTCATTGCATGTCCATTATCTCCTCCCGTATTCTTTATTGCTAAAGTCTTGCGAGTTATGTCTATCAGGTGCAATTTGTTTTCCGATGCCCCATTTCCTTCTTTTTACTTTGCTAGGTATTCTCTTTTATTTCTTGAGTTTCTTTGGCTTATTGTCTTCCTAAATTTGGCTCCTAGACTTTTCTATATGTAGGAATGTGTCATATGGAACATTGAAAGGCAAAACATCTTGTGCTTTAAGCAAGTCACTTTAAATTACCTAAGAGTCCTTTTGAATATACTATGGCAGCATACCATCAGCTGCTTGATATTTCTAATCCTATGTTAAATAAGTCAAATAATCTTACAGTGTTGTTTGAGATAAGCTAAAATATCACCATTAAGCAGAATTTATAAGAAAACTTCTTGATTTGTGCGATGTCAATCTCCATATTTTCCATCTAAAATTTAATTAGGAAAACTTTAACCACATTAAGGAATACTTTAAGGATTTCTGATGCTAGCGTAGATTCCTGAAATGTGTGCTTCTAATTTATAGTGAAATTTATGAGAACAGTATGTTTTCTCATATTAATCTCAACCCTCATGAATCTAAGTAAAATATAAAATCTTATGTTTACTTAAAGTATTCAATAGTAAATAAACTTTCCATTAAATAGCAAATCATGAGAAAATGAGAGATTTTAATATTATTTTGAAAATATTCGTGAACTTAATATAGCATCATATAAGCTTTATCTCTATTCTTCTATGCATATTCATAATTTCCGACCCGCAAAATGTTACCACAGCCCAAAATCTCCTCAAAATGTTGTCAGTATTAATAGTTTGTTTATCAAACCTGAACTAAGTAAACTTATCTGTGGCCAACTAGCTAAAAGCAGCTCAATCTGAGAATAATTATTGCTATTGTAAAATAGCTAAATGCTGAAAATGAGAGGATTTAATGTCTGCTTCAACTACTTATTACATTGAAATGCAATGATCGAAGTTTATTTCCATTCATATTCAAAGACTCAAAAAGCTTAATAATTGAGCCATAGTAACCATCAGGGCAAAAATTATAAAGGTTATCAGATTAACCTCATCTCCTTCCTCAGGCTCGACATTTTTTAATCATAGTAATTTTAACTTTTATTAGTTAATTAAAGTTCATTGATTAATTAAATAGATTACTTATTAGCTAAGTGAATAAATTTATATAATTAATTTAATAAAAAAATTAAAACACAATGGTTTTTACAAATTCGACAGATCGCTTTTACAAAAGTAATCATTTTCATCTTTACGGCACTGCCTTTCTGATGTTTTTCTTGTCCATTATTCTTCACCTTCTCTCATGTTTTTTAATTCAATTGTTTTCTTATAATTCATATTAATCTAATCTTCTATTTTTCTAAAATCAGGTAATTAAAAAGCATATTTCTAAATTTTGTAAATAAATTTAATTTATTACTTTTGTACATTTAAGCAGTAATTGTGCTGAAAATTAGTGTGCTTATTAGTATATTGGTGCATTGGTACATTTGATTTGTAGCAAATGTTTATTAGGTGACTTGCACTGTGAACTATAGTATAAATATACAAATGTACAATTATATTAAAAATCTGATTTTTAGACTACACTAAATAAAAATTATTTGTATATTTAAATCATGGCAGTTATATTTGGGGTTTATTAATCTGTATTTTAAATATCTAAGATTCAGTATTTTATGTATTTTTTAATATTATATAGATGTATTTTTAAAGATATTTTTTAATTTCTTAGAAAGAAGTATCATAAATTAATAGAAATGATATATTATTAAGACTAAAATTATAGAAAATAAAGTCAACAACAAAAATAATATAACTTTATAAAGAATAATTGCTCCAACTAATAATTAAGGAATGTATGACATTATATTTATTTTTATGGTATATTTACAAATGAATACTCATAAATCTTTCAAGAAGTCAATTACTACATCTCCCTATTATCATTTTGATTACTTCTTTAGTTTTTACTAAATATTTATAAAATTATTATAAACTATTGTATAAACATAATTCTTGAATTGTGAGGATTATTATTTATACAAATTAAACATTATTTGACAAAAATATTTGATTAAAATTTTAAATATATATAAAATGCAATCTCTTCATGAAACCGTAATTTATTAATATGACAATTGTTTTAGATTGTTCTTGAGCATGCCGAAAAGTTGTCATTAGAAGAAATTATCATTAACAGCTTGAAGAATCTTTACTCATCAATTATTTATTAAATTTATCATCAGATGATCTGCCAGACAATCCATATCCAACCATCCTAAAAACAATCTATTTCTACAAAACAACGTACTACCAATAGAATCATAAAATTAACAAATTATAGGAGAGAAATCGAGGAATCTAAGGAGATTTCTATAATATTTACATTATCATTTTATTAATTTAGAAAGTAGCGAATAGCTTCATTAGAAATGAAATGGTAGATGAAGGTCTATATGGAATAACAGGAGTCATGGGCTTATACAGTGTTTATGGAATAAAAAATTTACTAGAAATAGTTAATCCTCAAGCTGTCACAAGTTTGATGAAAATTTTGAGACCATACACAATTGACAAATCTGAATCTATGGGAGACTTAAAAGTAACCAAAACATATTATCAACTAAGGTTAATGTTTATAGTACGAAATATTTAATGCAGTTGCTGGTGGATACCTTCTGAGAAGTAAAGTATTCGAAGTACCAGAAGCAGCTACAAATCCCCTAAAATTATATGGAATATTTCAAGCAAGCGTAGTAATTAAATAATCAGCATTTACTTTCTTCACTGACTATATTTATGACGATGTGCTCTCCATGTCTAGAGTTGACTAAGAATTTAATTTGTTTCAAGCCTTTGTAATTACTGGCAAAGATCCATAGACTAAGCAAAACTTTAAAAGAACTTTTAGTTTGGAAGAAGTTATTAATGGAAAGAACTCATTCTACTCTGAAATTAAAAATAATTTTATATAATTAAAATATAAATTATGAAATTAAAGAGGCTGTTGAGAATAGGTATAAGATTTGCCTTAAAATATGGCTGAGAATTAAAAGCTTAGATAAATCCGCAAATCCAGTTTTTTTAGCCTAGAATAACTAATAACCAGGAACTAGTTATATGGGTGTAGGTACTGCTAAGAACTTAATAATTACAGAAGACGATTTTGTTTATGTTAAAACTGAAAAGATTTATATCTTGCATTAAATAATAAAAGTTGTTTCATTATAATTTTTCTCTATAAATATTTCATAATGATTAAGCATTTAATAGAAAGAAAGTAGGGCGAACAACTAGCTTACACTTCCTACTCTCATTCACCTATGAGTGCTTTATTAGAAGGTGTCTTTACTTCAAGAGAAGCAGCCTAAGCTTATGCTTCATTTTACATGTCCAGAGATCAAAACCCCGCAGAGAAATAAAGATTACAGCTATATCTCGAAGATAAGTACTACAGAATCTTTGAAAAGTATCAAAAGAACAAAATGGCGCATTGTTTATTTGAAATATTAATGACAGTTCTCCTTGAGTCAGACAACATTAGAAAATAAATTGTAGATGGGGTCATGGTGTTGTTAAATTTACCTTCATGTAGACTATATGGATTAACAGCAATTACTTAAGTACTCTAGAAACTGCTATAAGCCTACTATGAATACAAGTTTCCACAATTTAGGAAAAGTTTGGAAAATTAGTTTTACAGTTTTTACTCAAGATTATAAGAAATAATGGCTTCTGGTTTTTGTGCTGAAATTATAGTATTGTAAAATATTAAACACCATTAATTTCTTTTTAATAATTTGAAATTGAAAGATTACATCAAAGATTTTAATAATTTTAATCTTGCTCTTAATTTCTAGAAATTTTAATTTTGATTAGTGTCCTTCTATTAAATAGATAAATATTCTTTATTATGAATCTTTTTAAGTTAACATTTTTAAAATATAATTTTTAGCTGGATTAGTTAAAGTTAATAAATCAAAATTTAAAGAATGCTTCATTTTATTATTTTTTTCTTATAAAATTTATTATTATTTTTTACTTTAACTGTTTATAAAACAAATTGATTTAATTTATTTTTTCATAAATTAACTCCGACTTCAATATTTAGGAAATACTTAGACATTTTAATTGATTCTATTTCTGGAGAAGGGCACAAGGAACTTGAAATAGATAATTCCACAATGGAAACTTTCAAAAGTATAGAAGCTATTTTGAAATCAGTTTCTTCTTCAGAGATCACAAATGTGTCTTAGACATATAAACTTGCAAAAATGGCCATGGACCTAGTCATAAACAAGTTTGGATCACAACTTGGAGTATCATTCTTTAGTCAGGAAAAGTTTGCTTAGAGTAAAGCATTTGATAAAGCTTGCAAGATATCTAATGAAAAAACTAAAAATAAACAGTCAAAGATGTACCCAACAAAAGATGAAGATATGTGCATTATGATGCAGTATACTGTCGACACATTTATATATGAGAGCATCTATTATATTCTAAGAGATCAATTCTTCTATGAGTAGTTTCCGAATGCATTGGCAATAGCTAGTCTTAAAGTTTAAAGTCATTTATAAATAAGTTTTTAACGATTAATTTAAGTTACTTTCTTATAATGAGATTTGATCTATACGGAGGTATTTCTGATGAGTTTATTAAGAATAATGAGGTTAGCAGACCATTCTAAAACTCGCAACCTCCTTTAAACTTATACATATTGGGTACAAATGAAATGAGAGATAAAGAAATACCATTTCCCATTTCTGATTTCTTTACATTACAAGCTACTTCAGCAGTAGATGTAGGTTTATTTAGAAAATTTTTCAGAAACTATGAATTTGGTAAAATTAATGTTGGAGACATGTTTGAAGGTGGTTACTTGAAGATCTTGACTTCTGTTACAGGATTTTCAATCTTCAATAAATATAATAGAATGAAGAAGCAAACTAACTTATGGACTCTTATGTATGACATAATATTGACAGGTTCATCTTTTGAATCAGCTATTCCATCTTATATTGCTCTAATTCTGAGATATGCTATATATTTATACCGTCAAACAGATACAGTGGTGTTAGGATTCTATACTGATGATGATATTGATAATGCGGCAGTTACTATATTCTAGATTAAAGGAGAGCCCGATCTTAAAGAAGCGAGCCGAAAAATGTATGAGTTTGTAAAAGGAAGAATTAAGATATACTTAAGAGTACTCTTCCCAAGTGATACTAGTTTCAAGAAGGCGCATATTATGAAATTCAATATTATTTATCATTTGCTTCTTATTCATGCTATTATAATTTGTCTATATTTACTTCAATCTGCACTTCAAAAGTGATACTTCAAAAACCACTTATTCAACTTTGTATCCAGTAAATTCTATTCACGATGTAGCGAAAGTTTTCTTTACAATAGAAGATTTTGTTGAATGGGATATGGTGTTAAGATCACATGCTTATTTTTCACCAACAGATCATTTAATTGAAGAGTACAAAAATGCATATCTTGACTTCAGATTTTTAGATGCATTCAAATGCCTGATTATTCTAAAAATAATGGATGAAAAGGAAGAGCACTATTTGCATTTCATGAGAGTGCTGTATTCGCAGGCAGAGTCATTCAACTATTTAGTCAGTGATATTCAAATTATGAGGGATGTAATTAAAGATATTTACAGAGCAGATATTCATAAGCTAGCTGTCAAGAAAGTGGGAGCTATTCACCTATATAATTTCTTCGCTTAAGTTAGAGATTAAATTGGCAACGAAATTAAAAATTCCCACTTAACCATTTGTGATGGCTACCAAACTCGTGTGCTGAATAACCTAATGGAAATTGAAGAATTAATGAACACACTTAAGACTCCTTCAATAGCTCCTAATAAAGAAATCAAATTACTGGAGAAGATTCAGGCGAAACTTAAGCAAGTGGAATTGATACTTAGAGTGTTTAGTAATTGCTAAATGCTATATGCAAGTGAATATATGAAAAGTACATTTAGCATAAATGTGTTTGATGACCCCCTAACTATTGAATGAGTTTATTAGTTAATGTTTAATTTTATAATCAGTCTTGATTTAATCAATAGTTAAATAAATAATTATAATTATTAATTAAAACTAAATCAAAATGGTACTTGTTAGAGTAATAGTCGGTGGAGCTCTAATCTACTAGGCAACTTCAATGCTTATTGGGAAAGTAAGTATAAACAATTGCGAATTAATTGTTTTTGCAGACTATAAGAATAGTAACAAGATATGAGGACCCAAACACATATGAAAACGAAGAGAAGAAAAGAAAGGAATGGCTTAAGTAATTCGATGGGAAGCAAGTCATTGAATTGCCAGAAGGAGAAAATTACTTCTGATCAATAAATAATAAGAAAGCTTTCTTGGCTATGTATTAATTACAATCATTACTTAAATAATTTAATAATTAACAAATTAATGTTCTAGAAAAAATCTGAAAGTTAATACTAGATTTAAACGTTTAATATTAATATTGATTATTGAGTATCTGTTTTGAAAATTATATCATAATTATTATTTTATTTTAGATGTAGTATAAAGTATATTATTTTGCTTTCTTAATAAAAATTAAGAAATTTTCAAACAATTTTGAAAGATTAATTAAAGAATAATTTACTCTTTTCTACATTAAAGTATTGAATTTATAAAATGAAAATTGATATAAGTAAAATTTTAAAAATAAAATTGCCTGATATTATTATGTTTTTTAAGGTATCCTCTAGTATTTGTCACAGTTTAAATCAATTTTGTTTTTAAAGAAATTATCCTTTTTTAATAAGTGAAATTCTATTTAAATTATATATGAATTTATATAAATATGGGGATAAGGGAAGTTTCCTGCCCCAAAATTTTATACATCAAGGGGGGGTTCGTTTCCTGTCCCATAAATAAAAAATATGTAATAATTAACAATTTCTAAAAACTTTATCGTCAATTTTGACACATCCTTTATCATTTCTGCCTTGATATCTCAATTCTACCTTGATATCTCATTAAAATTTAAATGAAAATCACACTAATTTTTATAAAAAACAAGTATTTTAGCATTGTTTTTAATTTAGTATTTGACAAAGAATAATAATAAACCTTGAAAATTATATATTATAAAAAGTTTTTTATTATATGGTAATTGTAATTGGAATTAATATGTTTCTAATATTTCAATTGACAAAAAATATAAAATTAAATGTTGGGGGCAGGAAAATTTCCCCCTTAATATCTATTAGTAGTAAAAATAGATATTTATACTTACCATCCTTTTTAGCTTATCTAATAGTTGGAATATAAATGTAGGTGCCATCTGTGAACATTTGTCTTGGCATTACTTCCCTCTCAGTGTTGGGATCAAGGTTGCTATAAGCCATTTTATTAACATTTTTTTCAGCAGTGCTCTCTGCCTCAAAAGTGTTAGTATTTAGTACGATGTATGGTCCTGTTTTCAAAATGTTGTCTGATCTGCACAAAAGCTTTCCATTCACGAAGATAAGTGATAACTTTTCATTTGGTCTGAAGTCTTTGGTGTGTTAAAAGATTTTACCAATCATAGAGCCTTGACTGCCCACTCCTAACTTATAGATACCTTTCTCTGGGTGATAGTAGTAAATATAGTTGCCATCAGTAGTCATAGAAAAACCCTTCTTTACTGACTGTTGGTTATCTCCTGCAGCCATAAAGAATAATCTCCCTGTCTTTTGAATCTTAAAATCCTTCAAGTCCAAGTCTGTTAGTTTTTATTGCTTCTCGGAAGTGCCATCGCTGTTAAGCATATCAATTTCTTATCTTAGGTCGACTTGGGCGTTTTGCTTATCTAATAGAGTTGCAATAATTAGCAAATCTTCGATGTTAGATCTCACTATACCAATCAAAAGGATGATTTTGTAGGCCAATTCTACAGCTCTGTCGTCGCTTCTTATATCTTCAATGATTGAGACTAAGAATTGTCTGGCGTCATTAAGGTTTGCATCTACCATGAAAGATAACTTGTCAGTGTTATATAAAGAGCCAGGTTGAGACTGTTTTAATGTTTGATACAGATACTCTATATAAATAAATACTATTTTTAGTTATACTCTAGAGAGTTGATGAGCATGTCTTTGTTGACAGTTTGAATTTCTTTCAAAAGTGCCAAGCTGAACTTGAAACCAGACTCGAGGCCAACTTAGATTCTATCTGTCACATCAGTCTTGGTTAAGAATCTTTGAATGTACTCAAAGAAGTTAATTTTCTATAAAAAATGGTTAGATCATAAAATATGTCAGAAATAAAATAAAGTCGAATTCATAAACAGATTCAATTAAGTTAGGTATTTTAAGTAAACTTACTTTGTCTGACTGTTCCTTAAACTTTTCTAAGAACAATTTACATAGTTAATAATAATATATATCCCTCATTTAATTAAATTATTTATTAATGCGTAGAGGATAATAAACTTGTTTCTCTGAGTTTCAGAGTAGCATTTGGCAGACAAAGGGTTAGTGACAGTGAAGTATTACTAGAAGGCTAAATTTTAGAATTAGTATCAGTTATGAGTTAGAGTTAAGATCTGAAAGCAAAGATACGCAAAGTAAAATGAATTTCATATTTCCTCAAATATTAGGACATATTTGGTTATAACTTACCTGGCTCCTTTAGAATCTCAAGATTTCCATTTGAAGTGACAAACCCATTTACTAAGCTTTCGCTAAGCTCAGAAATGTACTATCTCTTGAAATTTTCCTCATGGTTTTCATTAGTTTGATGGTTTCCTTCTGGGAATGCAACTTCAATCTTGAAATCTTGCACACCCAATGTTTCCTTTACGTATTTGGTAATTGACTCAATTATTAAAGAATATTAATATAATTATTATTAACATTTTATAATAAGTCCTCCTCGAAGAGAATATCTGGAGTAAGACCTAATTTCGCATTAGAATTGAGGAATTTAGAGCTCTCTCTAAATCCATTTTTTAATTCTGTGTTTCCCATAAATTTAGGGTAGTAACATACTCCTCTCAATTATTTTATTATAATAAAGTTTTAAAATTTTTCTTATGTTTTAGACAATAAAATTTAAAACTTATGACAACTTTTTCTTTATAATAGTATTAATTGAAAAAATTAAAAATAAAATTATTGGCTATATTTGATGTTTTATTAAAAATATTAATATTCTTTGTATATAGTTAATATATAATTAATTTAAAAATAATTTTTGATATATCTGAAATTGATAAGGAAATGCAAAGATAGAAGAAAAATATTTAAACGGAACATTTTTTATAAAAATAATTTTAATGGTATTATTCTTATTTATAATTAATTTATCTCTCCTGGCAAATAAATATAGCTTTGAAGAAAGATTCTTCTAATTAAGATATATATTTTAATTTGATCCTAGTCCATATCCACCCCTTTTATACTCTGATACTATATTACAGAATATTAATATTTTAAAAGAAATCAAAATTATCCAATTAATCTTTCGGATTCATCTTTTAATGGTTCTCTTAGCTTTATGACTGATTTTAAGTCAGAATTGTCTTCTTAATCTCCAGAATCTTTGAGTAATTGCTGATCTATGCCTGCAATTGTATTGGCATCTATAAATCTAGCGACTCTCTTCTCATATAGCTTCATGTCTTCGTAATTGCTCTCTTTGATCCTTATCTTTTCTTGGAAAGTTTACAGTAGCTTAACTTTCCCTAGTTCTCTCAGAATTTTCTCTGATTTAGTCTTGTTGGTTCGAGCTTTTTCAAGCCAGGGATAAAGACGCTATACCTTTTTATTCGAATCACCCATTCTATTACCATAAATATTCACTGCATTCACCTTGGTTGCATCAAGTATAACTTAAATTAAAATAAAAACTACTCATATCTGATTGTATTGCCTGATTCTATGATAGTAATTATATTATGAATAATATTAAAATTACCAATATCTTTTTATTAGTGTACTATCTAGTAATTTTCTCTACAATATAATCTAAATCGAGATCTTTAGTTTCTTGTCTTAACTTAATGATTTCTTGCTTTGGGAAAGCTAAGAAGAACTCTGCTTTGTTTATATAGATAATCTCGCATACAGTATTTAATAATATATTTTAAAAGTGATAGCTCTTACTCTACATCTTCTCTTGATGTCTAGCAGCAGTTCTTCATGACCAAATATTTCTCCTGCTTTTAGTTCTTTCATTCTATACAGCAACCTCTTTTTAGTCTTCAATATCTCCCACTCTTTATTCGCCTAAATTATTTTAAAGTATAAATCATTTCTTACAATAGGATATTTGTGATAATCTTCAATTTCAATTATAGTTTCAAGGATCAACTTCCCACTCCTCAAGATATAAAACACCTCTGGATCAGCTCCAATGTCATAGATGATATCTTATGGCTAATATTTTTGCTCATTTAAGTGATTATTAAGGTCAAGTAACTTAATATAGGACCATTCTTTAAAAAATAGGAGATTCTACAGAAACTACTGTCTCTTTGACTTTTAGATCAATTTTATGTGCTAAAATAAAATGAATAAATAATTATGTACATAAATTATCTCTTTGTAGTCTTTCTTTTGTAAAATTAGGCAAAGAGTAGAAGCATGCGCTATTATGGTTGCCCCTCTTTTATCATCAGTTTCTAGTGCTCTCTCACCAAAGACTTTACTGTCTTTCAATGTAGCTACACAATTGTTTTCCTCACCTACATATATGCCAACTTCTCCTTAGAATAAAATATACATACAATCACCTTCCTCTCCCTTTCTCATAACTATACATTTATGAAATCTTATGATAATTTATGTACTTAATTCATTATTTTGGAATTATTTGGGTTCTAGTCTCTCAACGATCATAAACACCAAATCTTTCTCAAAATTTTCAAAGAAAGGCACTTTAAACTTCAAGTAACAGAGGAGATGATTCTTCTCTTCAACTGTCCTTCTCTCAGCACTAAATAATTATTATAAGATGTTTTATGATTACTTTTTAGCAACTATCTCTTTAATATTAACCAAACCTTCTTTTTACAGTCTAATGAATCTTTTGAATTCAATTTTATCCTAACTTTAATTTTCAAATAACGGCCTATCTGCATCCTCATCTTCTGATTCTTTGCTATAGTATCCGCTTTCTAAAACATCTCTCTGCAATTCCTCCTTTATTCTTTATTTGAAATCCATAAATCTTTTCTAACTCTCCACTTTCCAAGATGAGTCATTCAATGAATTCCTAATAGATGATTAGTCATTATTCTTGTTAGCTTCTATTGTTTAATGGTTCAGTAAATCTTATTTGCCTAGTAAAATAGAGGTGTTTGGAATAAATTAAGACTTTTTTTAATTTACTCTATCCACTGATCTTAAATGTGACTGATAGGACATCATGCTGGTGTTAGGTTATTACTTTGATTAAAGACCAAGAGTACTTTACTATTACTTGGACGAATTTCTACTCATAAATGAAAGTTCATTTAATAACTATTTATCCGACAACTTTCCTGGCTAACGGTTTTAATTCAAAATACTTGCAAATCTTTGCTTTTTTACAAGGAATCTTTTCGTTATTCTATTAACATACAACTCATTTCGCTTTGATACATAATCTTATATTTGTTTCTCAGAAGACTGAAGCATCGTCTGCTTTTGAGTAAATAGCTTATCCATGATTTTACTTATATTATTCTAAGCTATAATTTCGACTTCATCGTCATACATGTCTTGTAAGTTTTTGTTGTTTTTTGCATTATTGAATGTTAAGGAGCCAATCTGTATTTAATCATTTTATTTGGTTGGTTGCTATATTGACTAAAACAATGATCAACTTTGATGCTTCTCTTAACGATTTAAATTGAATATTTCTTATTCTTGTAAAGTTTTGATGTTAATTAAACTGTTATGGTGCAACTATGAATTAATGTTTGAGTCCTTTTATACGCTTCTCTTCTCTTAAGAAAGACCGCTCATAAGATTTTTTAATTCTCTTTTGCTATAATTATTACGGTTTTAATTTTGCAATGTCACTGATCTATTAACTAGGGAATTCACACTTTTTCTGTTTACGTTTGAATTAGAGTCTATCGTATACTACGACTGAAATATTTACAATCCACTTTCTATGTTTACTTTGCTATTTTAATTGTTATTAAACCTGTAATCATAGAATGCACTATTTTTATGTAAATCATCTCTTTGCTCATTTTATGAAATGGTATGATATCTATCTTTAACAATAGTTGATTGATTTAATTGTAAATTTTTATTTGCCAAATTTCTTGGATGGATTATGTTCTAGCGCATCATTACAGATTCAAACTGAGAATGTTTGTTACTACCTATTTAAGGCAAATTTAAAGAGGTGGAAATCAGTGGGATGCTCTGGAATTACTAGTCTTACATTTTTAATTCCCTATTTTATTAATTACTTTTTTATTTATATTTATAAATAGCTTTATTTAACTGAGCTCATCAAAAAAGGTTACAATAATATTATTATTAAATTAGAACAAATATCATGTCTATCGAACAAAATTATAGTTATTTGACAAATTTAAATTAGCTTGTGTTTATGATTTATTTATTTGAGACTTATTTGTATCACTAATTGTGTTGATCATCTTATGCTGTGCTCTTACTGGATGTAAATTGTTTGAGGATCTATGAGTATCCATATTCATTGGAGGGAGTGTAGTTTAATCATAAAATAAAACATATCTTAATTCTTTGGGTATTTAAGTTATGAATATCTCTTTAACTATTCCTGCTTTTTTATTGATTATAGTGAGATCTTTCACTAAAGGACACTTATTATTGGTGTTATTGTTTCAAGTTTTATTCTAATTTTTACTACTATTCAATAACTCTGTTCATATTTAAAACCAAAAAATACAATAGAAAAGAAAAATTAAAAATAATAGAATTTCTATTTTAAATCATTAGAGGATGTTTTGGTTAACATGAGAAATGATTAATAATAAGAGATTTAATAAAAAATACAAAATATTTTTGTAATTAAAATCATTTCTTTATTTTGCTCAACCAATATAGTTTTCTTTTTTTAAATGTTCTTAATAATGAATTTAATATTAACTTTAATGGTTTTTATTATTATTATTTTAGAGAAGAGGTTTTAGGTGGAAACTTGGCTTTTATTGGTTCATATAACTATACTCTTGAGAGACCTAGGATTAAGATTATTTTGTGTTAATCCTCTAAATTTACTTGATTTATATTACATTTGTATGATAATTATTGAATCTGTGCAAGGGTCTATTTGTTTCTGGGAACAATTCTTGATTTTAAGGAGTTTATTCATTTAATAAATTGTTTGATTATTGACTGTTCAGGTAACTCTCTTGTGATGGCCTTATTCTTAACTAATTATTGTAATATTAAAATGTTTTAATTTTAATAATATGTAAAAAAGGCTTAAATATTGTTTGTACTGGATGATTGAAGCTATTTTACACATTTAAAAATCTAAAAATTAAGAAGCAAGTATAGTGAAGAAAAGAAAATACTTGAAACGATATTTTTGGAATATTGCTATTTTATTGATTTTAATTTTGTGACAAAACCTTACAAGAAAGACATTTAATTAATGATTTTGATTTTTTACTTTTCGTTGGTTTATCTTTTGGAAAGGTGAAATATTAAAAAAAAGGGGGAGGGGTAAGTTTCCTGCCCCCAACAATGTTTGATGAAATAATTTTAATAGAAACAATAAATTTCAATTTCAATTACCATAATCATGTACTATACAACATTTATTATTAAATAATTTTCAAGGTACATAATTATTCTTTATCAAATTATATATTATTAACAAGGCTAAAATAAGTGTTTTTTATTAATAATTAATGTAATTTTCATTAAATTTTAAATTCATTATCAAGGTAGAAATGATATTTGAAGCTAAATTTAAAATAACTATATCATAATTGATGATAAAGATTCTTTGAAAATTATAAAAAATACATATTTTTATGTATGGGGCAGGAAACTTCTCCCCCCAAAATAAATAATATAAATAAGCTAGCAATTGACTCATAAAATTATTTGTTTATTTGTACGATTAATCATATAAGATTTCTCTGTGAATTTCGTTTTAAGTATTGCTTTTGCTTTCTTGAAAACAGTCTATGCTATAATTTGCTTTGTCTAATCAAAACCCCAAAACCACTTAATGAGTTTTATATGTGTTTTGATTGATGAGGGTAATGTTGGGGATTAGGGTTTATTTGTGTTAGGAAGCATCATTTTCAGTCTATTTATGAAATTATGAAAGTTTTATATGATCAATTTTTTAATTCACAACTTATGTCATCTCATTATTATAAGTATGTTAGAGCATTTTTAAATGAAAATGATAAGATTGTGTGACATTAATTTCTATTTTACATTTTTTTCATAAGTTTTTACTTTTACTCATCATTTTTATGAAATTTGATGATTGCATCTTTTTAAAAAATTGCCATTTATACACAAATATTTTTTAAGTTTTTATTAAAAATTATTTACAAAATCAATTCAAACCTTTTATTTCTTATGACTAGCGTTCTTTATTATCATATTTTCATCCAATACAAAAAAGTTAGGTAACATAAGTAAATTTAAATGAAAAATATGCATAAAATGAGTCATTTTAAGGTGTTTGGTAGATTTTATTTTTTCATGTTTTAGTTTAAGACTTGTTATAAATAGAGATCAATCTTAAAATTTTGTATTTCTAATGACATTTATATTTTAGACTCTTATTAAATATGGCCAACTTATAGGAGGTCAACCTGATAAAGATACGTGGAGAAAGTATGCAAAAACTGTAACAAGTTTTAAAGATGGATTTACATTTTAACCTATTAAATTCCATTAAAATAGTACTAAGTTTGTTAAAAATTAATTAGTACCGGTACAAAATTAGTTTAATTTTAATTGATACCAATTTAATAGTACCAAAACTTAATTAGTACCAAGTTTTAATCTAATGAGGTTTTAATGGAAAAGTTCCAATATTGTTAAAAACCTAATTGGTACCAGTACCAACCTGAATTTTTTCTAAGTTGGTACCAAAATATTAAAAAAATGGAGTCTCTAAGAATTATAAGATGATGTTTTCATAAATTTAAGCTTTTTAAATTAACTAACTATAGTGAACAATTAATGTACTTTCCTCTGAATTCTTCTAGTGAAATAATTTTTACATTACATTTATATAGATGTAGTGATGATTAAAAATAAAAGATTGAAGATCTCAACCTTGAAAATAAAAAATTTCATTGAATCTAACAACAAGAATGAAATTAATCAAAAAGAAACCCTAATCCTCAACATTACCCTCATCAATCAAAACACATATAAAACTTATTAATGGGTTTTGGGGTTTTTAATGTCATAGCTTTAATCCTTGACTGATTTTATATATTGCCAATATCAATCAAGAAAGTGATAATATTTATGATTAAAAGCATACTCAAACAATAATTATAGATTCTTGCATTTTTTCATACTCAGAATTAGTAAGGTTTTTAACTTCAATAGTTTCTATTGGTTTTTACTTCTTATCTGCCTTTTATGTTGTATCTTAAAGTGTCTCAAATTATTTTTATGTTTAATTGATGCTTGTAATTCAATCACAGTCGATAATTGTCCGTTTGAATTTGTTTCTGCTTTTTGATTTAGTTTTCTTTGCTGATTCACTTTCAGTATTAGGTTTTTTGTTGAATTAACCTGGATTTAACTTCTAATTTACTGAAGCTCTTAAGGGTGAAACACTTTGGATTTGAGTGTTGTCAATTTTAAACTTGAAAGGCTATTTCGTGGTTTTATCAGGTTAAAGGTAGTCAAATACTTCAAATTTATTTAAATGGAACTTATTTGGGGATTGATTTGAGTTGAATAAGTTCAAAGAGGGATTAATCTAGATTCATTATTTGTAATCAAATAAAAGAGAATGCTCAAAAATTGAAATTGAAAATGTTTATAAATATGTTAAGAGATAAATTCATTAGTTAGATTTACTTGAATATAAAGCATATTTTATCACATATATTTGTTAATAATTTCTTTCAACTGAATAGCAGTCATAGGTTTTGTTAAAAAATCATCCATTCCTGACTAAAGACATTTTTAAATTTCAAATTTTAATCTAATAATTTATTAAATGTATTATTTAATCTATAGAAATTTAGAACTATAAAATACCTACAATATTCAAGTCAACATATTTTATATTAATATATAAATATTCAAAGAATAAAAAAAATCAAATTCAATGATTAAAAATGGCATATCTATCATACATTACAGTTAAGTTGATTATATATTAAAATAATTTTGGGTTTAAAATTGTGTCTCGAATGATTGAGTTGAGTAAGCAGTTAGTGCTACTATCTTGCAAATGGTATTATGACCGAAGTGAGAGTAATTATGCTCTAACTTTCTAATTTCCTTTGTAGCTTGGAACCCATCCATGAGAGGCATATTGCAATCCATGAAGATAATCTTATATCCCCTATACATTTCGCCACAGATGCAATCACTTTAGTCAAAGTTTAATATTTTATTCCTAAATTTCTCTACAGCTTCGATCCCATTCATAGCTTTTTCTGTCTTATATTAATAATAAGTAAATATTTGAAAATATTTGAGGTACCTGTCTTTCCACCACACATATTATATATATAATTTTTATTCAAAAAAATCATAGTACTTATCAAATTTGGGTTGAAAATCACTAATAAATAAATAAATGAAAATAATATTTAGGAAATTTTAAGATTATTAAAGGCAAAATAAGTATGCTTTTATCATAAAATTAATTAAATTTACACTTTGATTATAACATAAAAGGCAGTCATGCTTTTGCAATTAATTTTTAATATATAAAGTATTTGAATTTATTGACTCAATATACTTTTTTTAGGATGAAATTTGATAAAATAACAAGTTTAATAGAAATATTAAAAATTATTTATCAAATTTCATCCTAAAAAAAGTATATTGAGTCAATAAATTCAAATACTTTATATATTAAAAATTAATTGCAAAAGCATGACTGCCTTTTATGTTATAATCAAAGTGTAAATTTAATTAATTTTATGATAAAAGCATACTTATTTTGCCTTTAATAATCTTAAAATTTCCTAAATATAATTTTCATTTATTTATTTATTAGTGATTTTCAACCCAAATTTGATAAGTACTATGATTTTTTTGAATAAAAATTTTATATATAATATGTGTGGTGGAAAGACAGGTACCTCAAATATTTATATAATTTATATCCTAGTTGACTTTCTATAATAGTCTCTATAGTGACTATGTTAAAAATGTTGTCATCCACAACTAGTATTTGAGGTGTCTCTCTGCAATTGCACATCACTTGCTTATCGCTTCAATAAAAATATAATCATGGTTTTTAAAAGAAATTTTAATAAAATTGAAAGGAATTAATTATAGATCAATATTGAAAAATGAAATGACGCTAATAAGCTATGTTATCATTTTAAACTGTAATTTACATTAAACAAATCCATTTTTAATTTTATAGCAGATTTGATTGATAAAATAAGAAATGGGTTTATACCTAGATTCAACATAAGAAAAAAATTACAATAAATGAATATTTTTACATTAGTTTCAATTAATAGATATTTGAAAGTTAATAAACAAAATTTAAAGATATTTATAATGAATTTTTCATAAAAATATTTAGTTCAGAATATTTATTAAGAAAGTTATGAATAAATATTTAGAACTTAGGATTTGGTAAGTTTTCATTTGCTATGACTTCAAAATATTGGCACATACACTAAATTATTGAAAATTTTTTAAAAAAAGTTTTTAATATCCGAATCTTAATGCCTTAATTTTCTAACAATTAATAAATTTAAATTTACCATTATATTTTATCTTAAATTACAGAATATTATTTTTATTCTATTTAGTATGTATATTTATAGATGCCAAATATCTGTAAATTCTAAGTGTAAACTAGCATCATCAATTGAATAATAATAATCTTCATCTGATTACAAAGGTAGACAATTTGCATCTCTGGAGTTTTCTTAGAGCTAAGTTTCTTAATAGATCAATTACCTTCCTGAGCTAAACCCATCGGTGTTTACTAATATCTATTGACCTTAGCATTTCACAAAGAATGTGAATTTGCATCCTTTGCCTACTCAAACACAATTGGATTAAATTTTCATAATAAAAATATTTTTAAAAAAAACCTGAAAAGTATTGAATTGAATGTGAAAATAAATAACTTTCAAAATAAAATTATTTATAGGGTTATAATCCTTAAGAGTCAATTAATATTCTTCCATCAAACACCTCAACAATTTGCTTGCAAATGCTTAAGCCTAAGCCTACTCCAGCAGTATTAATGTCTTAAGTCTTTTCTAGTTTTCCAAACATCTTAAATAGATCTTTCTAGTCTACTTTCGAAATTCCTACACCAGTGTCAGTAACACTTATTTTCAACTCTTGAATTTAATAATCGAAGGAAGCTTCAACTTTATAATTAAAAATATGGGTACTTTGATGTGTCCTTAGAAAGTAAATTTCAATGCATTTTAAAGAAGATTCAAAATAACTTGCTTGATTCTTTGCTCATCGACATATATTAAGGCGGGAAATTAGGGCTATATTTCTAGAAATAATTCAATACCTTTTTCTGAAGCCCCCACATTGAACATTTCAATCAAATCCCTTAAAGACTTCGCCATATCCGTGTATTTTAGGTTTTTGGTAAATTTGCCGTTTTTAATCTGGAAGAAATCCAATAAGTCATTAACGAGAAAAAGCATAAAATTGGATGAATTTCTGATAATATTTAAGAATCTTCTGCCTTGCAGATCACTCACAAACATGTCCATATTATTCAAGAGGCCAATCATTGAATTAAGAGGCGTCCTCATATCATGAGAGACCGTGGCAGTCAGCATCTCATAAAAATGATTTTCAACCTTCAATTGCTCATATTTCATGACAGGAGTTAAGTTTCTAATCATTACCATGCAATCAACAAAATAAAGAAGTACATGATAAATTAAGAAATCAATTATTCATATTTAAGGAATGGCTTAGATTTTAAAACAACATCTATGTTTAACTTAGGGTTACGACCTCCATGTCTAAATTAAAAATATATAATTGGAGGTAGAAGGACCTCTATTGAATAGCTTATGAGTTGTCTATAATATTTGCAAACCTTCCCCTTATTATTATTATATTACCTAGTAATATTTGCTATCATATTTTGCAGCCTCTAATAAACTTAACAATTATTCATCTGAGGATTCAGAAATAGGGTTTTAATATTTATTTTAATTGTTAAATCCACATTCCCGAAGATTCTTATTATAAATATGGAAATTTTGATTTATGTTGTCTATTGAAGGAATATTAAAGAGTCTCTTAAATTCGTGATTCGCTAATACTATATGATTTGTTTCTTGGTTAAAAAGAACCACACCTTCAGGAAGATTATCAAATAATTTAATAAACTATGAATTATATAAAAAAAATTTGCTAATGACGTCAGCGGTGGGTACCTGATGTCACGGTTCCGTAAATGATGATAATGAATATTATTAAATATCATGAATTAATTTAACATCAAATTATATAATCTAAGTATAATTTAGTTTTCCCTTTAATTTTAAAATTTGGTAAATATGCATTTTATTAAGAAAAGGAAATCTATATTTTCTTAGTTATAGTTTTAGATCTTTTATAAACTTTATTTTTTAACTATATTTATATCATATTTTCGTATTTTTAGAATAATAAAAGATCTATTATAATAATTTATAAAAGTCTGCATTAATATATTTTTAAATAATTTGGCTATTTAAGTATAATATATAATACTACTTTTAATTTATGAAATTCTTTATTCAATTTATATCTTTTAGACTTCTAAAACTAAAATAACAATTTTAGTATTAAAAAAATTATTAGTGCTAGTAGTGGATGGAACCGTTCATTTAAATTTATGTTAAAAATTATAAATGTACGTGTTAAATAATGCAATCCATGTATAGAATTATATTTGAAATCCTTTGGATATAATATATATTTAAATTTTTAATTTTTTATCGTAAATTAGTTTGTGAGATTTTTATAAATGATTAAAATCAAAAGTATTATTGAGATTAATAAATATTATGTGTATTAAACTAAAATTTATGAATATAACCTTCCAGCTGATAATTTATTTTCTAGTTCAGTATTTCTTCACTTTACTCCAAAACTTATTTTCATTATTATTTAAAGTCACTATTTAATTGTCATCCTCTCATAATCAGCATCTCTTAATTAAAATTTATCCCTATTTAAAATTTTTGAATTCCATCTCTATTTAATATATTGCTGCAAATAATTTAAAAATTAATTTCACTTTATCAAATTTGTGGAATTCTTTTATTTTAATGAATTATATATTGTGATATTATTGATAAAATACATTCGAATCGGGGAATTGTGAAAATTAAAATACAAAACTAATTATATTATTATTTACTGCTGATATAATGCGTGGTTAGTCTTATTTGCGAAAATTGGTCAATGCTAGTTTTTATTACAAAGTGGTCATTATTACATACATTTTTGTCAAATTCGACATTTGTTCTGAGTATATTCTCTTAAATGACCAAAGTGGAGATTTATTGCTAAAATGGCCAAATATCCTGTTTTTGACTAAGATTGATATGCCTTTATTTATGTCTGTCATATATTTGTAGAATGGTCACAAAGTGGTCAAAATGCATTGATACAGCCAAATTGTCAAAATTAGTGGTCAAAATTGAGATTTGTTGTTGCAAAGACCATTTTAGGGAAGGTTGGTCAAATTTTTGAAAAATCAAGGCCATTAGAATGAATTTTGCATTTTTAGTCTCTTTTCGCAAAATTATGGTGACCAAAATCCCATTTTGAGCAGAGAGGTCAAAAATCTTGAAAATCTCTGATATTGGTCTTTGCTGTCAAAAATTGCGAGGTTTTAGAGTTCTTGATTTCAGAACTGTCTATAAAAGGATGCTGATCAAAACAATTGAGCAGAAGTTGGAAATTTGCTAGATTATCACTGCATTCTCAAGAATTCGAAAAGTCTGATGCTTAGTTTATCTCCTCTCTCGCATAATTATGCAATTCTTGGAAAAGTTGTATTAAGCGAGTTTAGTAGAACTATAGCCAAAGTTGCTCAACTCCTCTCTTGTTCACTCTGAGCTGATACGCAATTACAATACAGAGTGCATTCGTCCAGAATTTGATGACACTCGTCAAAAATTCATAATTGTTTGAGCAGGCTTATGAATATTGCGATTTTGGAGGGTCTCAATGAATTTACGGATTAATTTTAAGTTCAGTATTAGTAACAGCAGTAATAGCAGCAGCAATAGTAGTTACAGTAGTATTGACGATGCAAAAATTATAAGTGCTTATAGAATTTTCATTGTAAGGTGCAATTAGTAGTTTTTAGAAGAATCTCATACAAAGCCATATCTCAGAGTATGAATCCACTTCTTGATGTTGATGCTGAATGCCCAGAGTCCTCGAACATCATCCTCGCTCATATTTTTAATTATCTCTTGGATGCGCTTGACCAGTTGCACTCTAAATTTTAGTTATGATAGTAAACTTACTTGCTATTAATATTCTACTGCTTGAGGTTCTTCTTAATAAAAGCAAACAACTGCTCGATTGGGTTGAGCCAGGGTGAGTATTCTGCGCTGAAGAGTACATTGACTTTAAAGCGACGAGCAGTCGCAAGCATCTCTGAATACTTATGAATTATCGCATTATCCATCAAGAGCACCACCTTCTTATTGCAGATCTTTGTCAGTTCTTATACTTCTTAGCGTTTGATAGATAAAGTTTTAAAATAGGTACTGAATCGAATCCTCCTTCAATTATTTGAGTCGATACCACTCTATCAACTGCAATTGCAGCTATCAGACTCATAGAGTATTGCTATCTCTTAACTATTTATTTTTCAATCGACAACTGCCTTGCTTTCTAACCATAATTACCTAAATTGGCAAGCATTTCCTTTTGATATTGTGAGATTGGTTTGTAGTTTAAATTAAGCTGGCTTTGATCTGACAACAATGCTATGGGTTTGATACCATCCTTTGATTCTTCAAGTTGGCTCTGATTTGGTTATAGGTCACCTATGAGAGAGGTTGAATAAATTTTAGAACGATAGCAGAGTTGTCATGATAATAGTCTGATGGAAGTATGCATAATGATTTGGAGTCTAAAGTTAGATATGTTGATTTTGTGGAATCTGGAACCATGCAACCATGAGATATCTTCAGGATATTTTCATCTGGAACCATACAACCTGAGTGCTGAATCCTGTAATGTAAGTTCAGATCCATACAACTTGGATTGATACAACTTGGATCCATACAACCTGGAATCATACAACATGGATCCATATAACCTTAGCGCGGATTCATGCAATCATAGAGCAGAACCATCCAATCCAAGAGATATCTTCAGGGTATCTTCATCTAGCATAGGAGTTGAAATCATCCTATAATTTCCAGAGATTACTTTTAGACTTTCATCTCTCTCGCTCTTAATGCTATCAAAGATAAGTAATCGCTCCAACTCAGTTCAATAGGATAGTTTACCAAAGTCAAGAATAGAACCAACATATCATAGACTATCACCATGCAACAACCATCAACTTTCAAATTCAACTTCTTGTACTTACTCTCATCTATATTCGAGCTGCTTAATACTGAGAGCGATAGCTTTCTAGGAGTTAGCTGAATCACTTCTCTCTATCTCGAACTTAACAAAGACCTGCTTGATTTCTTCAAAGTCGATTGCAACTTTAGTTTTGATACTCGGTCGATCAATGGCGTGAGCCCTGAATGAATTCGTTTAATCTGTTCATCATCCGAAGTGACTTTCTTGACAGTGCTCTGCAACTTCATATTTCTGAACTTCTTCAGAGTACTCGATTAGTTTTGGGCACTGTCTTCCACTTTAGGAATAGGAGATAAATTTTTATTCAGCTTCTGCTTAGCTTACAAATTCTAACGAGGTGGAGTTTGCATAAGAACTGACTTCTAAAAATAATCCAATAAAAAATGTGATCAAATCGCTTACTTTAGAACTGCTTGATGATTTCTCTGATTTCTTAAAATTAGATTGCTTTGCAAACTTGGTCAAACTACTATTACTAGAATGAGATTTTGAAATTGGTTTTGCATTGCTCTACAATAGTGAATGATGATTGGATGATAACGAAGCATTAGCAGCAGCTTAAAGCTTAATGCTTTGAGTAGTATTTTAAGCAGGCAAATTTCTTTGATCTTATAAATGAAACTGCATCCGATTCATTTGATGATTCCTAAAATTATTTATCATTCAACTGCTTGCCAAGCAGCATCTCTCCATACTACAACTCCTTATCGCCTGCGATGATTTTACTGCGATTCTTGGTTGTGATGAGTTTAGTATCTCTCTCACTCCTCTTGCCAAGAATACTCTTTTGATTTAGTGACCACTATTTAGGAGGCAAGTAGTCAGATCTGAAATTACTTTCATCAACAGATATAATTACTGCATCTTCACTTAAGAACTATGATAACAGTCGACTCACCCATAAGCGCTTGCCATTATAAGCAGGATCTCTATATTTGATATTCGCCGCCTCTGTTTTACCAAACTTCAAATGAAACTACTCCTTGAGAATTTTATGAATCGTTGAGATGCAAGGCACTTTGAATGTATACTATAATGGCGAACTCGTTTTCATTTCTTGCAATCTATTATGTATATTTCTTCCAGTGCATTGATAAATCCCAACTTCCTCAATGCATTCGCCAACTGCAGCAACCAGCTGCTCATTATTTCTCTCCCTCCTCTTGCCAGATTTTTTAGGTTCTTAAGGAG
>ARYC01018488.1:0-23469 GCA_000711775.1 Oxytricha trifallax
TTGATAGTGAATTGACACACGTTCATTAATGCGAAAATGCTTCTAAGCGACTATTAATGTGGACTATAGTCGAAGGCTAGGTTGATTGAGAGTAATCGTGACTAGTCTGAACATGAAAGTCAGAGTATACAACTACCCTTCACCATTACCCCAAAACCCCAATTCATGCTTATTCTATGAGTTGATAGTGAATTGACACACGTTTATTAATGCGAAAATGCGACTAAGCGACTATTAATAAGGACTATAGTCGAAGACTAGGTTGATTGAGAGTAGTCGTGACTAGTCTGAACATGAAAGTCAGAGTATACAACTAACCTTCACCATTGTTCATTTAGGTGGTTTGTGATTAAGTCTTGATTACTACTATTAACTTTTAAATTTAACTTAACTATTAATCAATCTAATCAATCACAGTTATAATCATTTGTCTTAAACTTAAGATTAAAGGAGGCGACTAAGTGCAGACTAGTATGACTAGGTAGTCTTGTAAGTATATTGATCATGACTTAGTCGTAGGTAGTCGAAAGGTCGACTATCAATGTACATAGCACTAATACTAATAATGAATCTTCAAACCATCAACACCCTCCACCATTGGTGGTTTATGGTGACTGGAACAGCTTTCACTCATTGCAGGTAGTATAGTTGCAATGATTAAAATTGAATCAAATATCAACAGACTTATCATATGACTAGTTTCAAATTCAAATCACTCTATTATTATTAGTGTTAACTCTAGTCATTTAGATGAGAGTAGTCAAACTCAAACCACAGATCGACTTTGAAACCTTCCTACTCATACGTTATGGCAACTGAAATCCAACATCTAATCTACGACCACTGGTGAATCTGAGTGCAATAGCAAAGTTCTTTGGTGTCTCATACACAAATGTTGTCAAGCTGCACAGGTAGTCGAAGTCATTTTTCAGGAATGGGTTATCGACTAAGACAAGTCGTGAGATTAAATTCAACCTTAGTCATATTAACTTCCTCACCAGCAGTGAAACACTGCACACTCTAGCAGGAATGAGTTTGAGAGAGAGGTGTATAATGTTCCACAGGTAGTTCCCAGAAGTGAGAATCAGTGTCACTCACTTGAGGAGACTATACAAGCGCGCTTAAGTAAGATTCAAGAGCATACGACTAAGGAAGGAGGTGGAGCTAGTCGATCCACAAAGACTAGCTAGTCTTAAAATCGAAATGAAGACTAAGAATATGAGAGAGCTGCAACTGGGATCGAAGATCATATTCATTGATGAGACTGTATTCACTTCCTCAACTCGCCTCAATAGAACCTGGGCACCTTATGGAGAGAATATAAGATTCCCAGACAAGAGACATGACTTCGGAGTGTTTGCGCTTCTTGGCGCTATATCAACTGACAAGGGACTCGAAGACTACATTATTAATAAGGGATCAATTAAGTAGGACTAGTTCATTCTATTCATGCAGCAGTTGAAAGAGAAGTATAAGGATCCTCGACTAGCCATATTCATGGATAACCTGCAGGTACACAAGTCAATCCTTGTAAAGAAGGAGTATGAGCGACTGGATATCATCCCCATATACAGTATCCCTTACTCCCCTGAGTATAATGGAATCGAGAGCACCTTCTTTACAATCAAGCAGAGCTACAAGAAAGAGATGCTAAGTATACTACTGAAGGGACTACGACTAGACATCAAATTACTTATAGAGAAGTCGATCTAGTCGGTCGACTAAGACTACATTAGAAATTAAGCCAAATATGGCGAGACGCAGATTATGAGTATTAAGTTATGATTAGTTTAATTTAAATCACATTCCAGTTATCATCATGCTCTTGTTAGGTGTTCTCTGTTATTGTTCCATCATGAGCATGCTGCCGTCTGGCATCCTCTTTCTCTTAGTCACGTTCGAGAAACGATTCTAGTCTTAGTCGTGAGGTATGATGCGATTGCTTAGTCGTTTACCTAACTCATACTATTTATGATCTATCTTCTCTCTGACTGTTCTTGCATTCTGCTTCATTAGATAGATAGCCTTGCCAGGTTTCTCTACATAAGTTAGTCATAGAAATCTTACTTGAAACGAAAGGATGCTTCATGAGCTCATCCAACCAGTCGTCAGAGATCTCGATCTTATCAGTCTCGTTCTAGTCTTACCCCTTATTATACCTCACAGTATTAGCATGGTCGATGATTTGCCTTAGGTAGTCTGCTTTGACTGTTCCCAGAACACCAAAGAAAAAGTCTCTATCTGGTAGTTTACCTGAGTTCATCTCAAGTTCTGGAAGGTACTGCAATACGACTTCATCACCCATAACATCCTGGTAGAGATTCTTGACTGAGAGCTCTTGGTAGTGAGGCACGACCATTCTATTAACCTGGTTTTACCTGAGAGACTTCTTGGTATTATTTAGTAATGTTTTCAGGAAGGCCACCTTAGTCGAAGCCAGTGGTGGCAGAAAGATGTTCACTATACAAAGTAAGGAACAGCACTTGAATCTTACAGTGAGTGGTTAGGTACTTGTAGAGGTCTTACTTCGATCTGAATCTACCCATAAGCTCCTCGCTTCTTACTAATCGATTCGACTACCCGAATGATTCCATGACTAGTTTAGTAGTCGGACTATATTAATAAATGACTAGCTAGTCGAAAATTATTCTGATCTTAGTCCTCTAGTCGTTGAACCACTTCTCTAGTCTTTTAAAGATTCTAAAATAACTCTTGAATCCCCTTACTCAGACTGTAACAAACATCACTCAACTTTCAAGCTAAAGAGTGTCCACCAAGAGCAACATCAAATCCAGTGGTCCTCTGCAAATTCCTGGAGATTTAGACCTCGACTTGAGAGGTTTTAGATTTTTTGAGGTTAGTAAAAAACTAGTCGATCAGAATCATAAATGGACAACAAATTTTCCAAAAACACCAGATCCGTCTTAGTCGTTCTTGATTCTTCGATCAACAATTTATGCTGGATTTTCAAGTAACCAGAGGATTCTTACACTGCAAAATTTAGAATCATACTTTCATTATTATTAGTAGCAGCAGTAGCTGGTTAGGTAGAAAATCTCTCGAAATCTTGGTTCGACTAAGACTAGTCGTAGACTAAGTTAACTATACAAACTTAGCTTTTTACAAGCTTGAAATCGACTAGCTTAACACTCTATAATTTTGATGTTCTTATGACTCAATTTGTATTAGTAACTATCCTATCTTGATTTTATTAATAGAGGTAGCTGTACATTGCTCTAGACTACCTCTGAAAGAGTGGAATGAAAGTATAGGTTGATTTTGAGTAGTAGAGAAGTATGAATCCAAGAATCGACTAGATAAACTATCAAGACTAGTCGTAGGTTTTTCGACTACCTAGTTTTCTCAAGTATAAATTTTTCGACTGACTAGTCGTAGATTTTGAGACTACCCAAGGTGTAAGATTCTTTGAATCTTGTAACAAACATCACTTCATTAACACTCACCAACATACCAGCAGGAGTGATAGTATTAGTTGAAAATAAGAGTAAATGATAAGAGTATAAAGCATAGGAGAGTGCATTGAAAATTAGAGTGTAAGGAGGGATTTTAACTTAGTGCGATATTAATAATAAACGACTAGGTAGTCGGAGACTAAGATTAACTTAAAGACTAAAAAAACAGCGGTTGAATGAATCTTAGGTTTGAATCAAATAAGTCTCTTGACTTTGGTGGGAACATAAAGTACTCTGTGTTCTGGTTGCCAGTTAAGCTTATCAAACTTCTCCTCGACCTCTGCTAAACTGTACCAGTATCTGGTCTAAGGTTAGAGATAGAATTGCTTGATAAGATCTTTGATGACTGCGTTAGCTGTAGTCTTCTTAGAGTATGCTGCTGCATTTTCGACTAGCTACGACTAGGTAGTCCAGACAGAGTCGTAGTCTTTAGTCATGAACAGGTATACAATCATTGAGACTAAGGCGTAGACATCGACTAGTCGATCACCAGCAAAGAAGACTCCTGTAGTCGGATAAAACATTAATGACCCATCATACTCAATCTACTTTTTAGATGCGAGTACTCTTGCATTCTCAAAGTTCCTTAGTCTTGCCTTGATAGGGTAGTCGTTGAGGACTATGTTATTGAAGCTTAGTCGGTGGTGTACGAATCCGATTGTATGCAGTTCTCTTAAACCATATATGATTTGCTTCATGACTAGTCGATCCGAATGAGCACTGCGATTAGTCATCATATAGTAGTCGTAACTGAATTGAGGGATCAGGTACTGGAGTGCGATGTGATCGCTGCCTTTCAAGACCATCTCCAACTAAGTGATTCCATGAAGTTAGAGTTAGAAGGCAGTCTTAGTTATATCATACTCCCTTTGCAGCTACTCTGATTCAAGCTCCTCTTCAAGAAAACCTCTCAGTGCGAACAGCTTGTAGAATCTTCCGTCATGAAGCATAGTCCCATAAGGAGCACTAGTCATTTTTTAGAGAGGACTAGGCTTAGTCGCTTAGTCGTAGAGATATTTGAAGCAAGGAATGATAAAAGTATCATCGACTCTGTACTTATTTATCCTTGCGATTGAGTCATCCACTTCATCCTCAGTGTCAGGGATCTCAATATCAACCTTTGGGTTAGTCTTCGAGCTTGTTTTAGCATTCACTCTCTACCTCTTCTTTGGAGGTTCCTTGAGTTCCTCCTCTTAGTCATCACTCTCATTAGCCATCGACTAGTCTTCTTATTATTATTAAATTTAATCTCTTTTTACTTTAGATATTGTGGAGTTAAAACCTTGCGACTTTTGTTCCTGCTTCTACAATCCTTAGTCGCTCTGCTTGGATTTATTGTGAACCTCTTTGACATGTTGATTGAGATTGCTCTTATTATTAAAAACCTTGGAGCAGGTAGCGCATCAATACATAGTAGTCGCTGGTGCTGAAATCGCACTCTTGTCATCCTCGTTGTTTGACTCTGGTAAGTTATCTTTGATTTGTATATCTGATTGAAAGTTTATGGAGCTAGTATGAAACTCTGGATTTAGCTGGTGGTTGTAAAAGTTTGCAAAGTTCTAAGCATCGTTGTCAGCGATAGCCTAGTCGAACAGTTCCTCGTTCATGAATCTTATGTTTAAGACAAATGATTATAACTGTGGTTGATTAGATTGATTAATAGTTAAGTTAAATTTAAAAGTAAATAGTAGTAATCAAGACTTAATCACAAACCACCCAAATGAACAATACCCCAAAACCCCAAAACCCCAATTCATGCTTAGTCTATGAGTTTATAGTGATTAGACTAGTCGTTTTTAATACGAAAATGCGACTAATCGACTAGTTATGAGCTAAATAGTCTTCGACTAGGTTGATTGATAGTGTTCGTTGATGATATGAGCATGATAGTCAAAACATACAACTATACCTCACCATTTATTAAATTTAATTCCTTTAAGAAAATTAATTAACTTATTAAATCACATCTCATTAAAGACTTCAATGAGTACAAAGCTAATATCATTTGTATTTACACTCTAGTCTTTATCAATTAATATTCTGCATAATAATTCGCTTAGTAGGTGGTTGACATCGAAGTTTTCAAATAAATCTATTAAAATGAAGTCGAAGTCTATCGATTTATTAGTCATTTAAAGAAAGAAGTCTCTTCCTACTATGAATTCAAGAATAATTAGTCCCAATGCAAATATGTCCCAAAATTTTGATCCACTACTTAATTAGATTTTATTGCATATGTAAGGATTGTGAAAGTTTGGCTTTGAATTTGACTTATCATTAACCCTTATTGAGAAATCATAGCTTCCAATAAATACTTCAAAGTTATCCTAGGTCTGAATAAGTAAGTTCTCAGGTTTTATATCTCTATGAACAATGTTAAGTTTGTGTAGTTGTTATACTGCTCTTACCAACCCTACTATTGCTAATTATAATTAACGTTCATCAGTTCTATTATTTAGAAATTTTCTTAAATTAGAGTCAAAGGACCTGCTCACTAAGGTTAGTTAATCATATTGAAATTTTATAGCTAAAATTTGATTTGGTTTAACTACTTAAAATATTTAAGATGCCTAAAATGATTCCAAACTTATTGAAAGAGTATTTTGTTATTGATTAAATCTTGAACTTCATATTATTGATAAATTTTGTGGTTGTTTTTATAGTAAATGTCTTCCTTGGATCCATCTTCAATTATTACATTTATATTTTGAGCTTATTCTAGAATAATGTTGATTTCGTTGTAGAAAGTATCTGCTACTAATTGGAATTATTAATCATACTCAAGGTTTTATTAACTTTCATCTTCAATTTGTTCTAAGAGACCTTAGCTATTTTCCTCTATTTAATTTTAATTTTCATCAAAAACTAAAAGTTCCTTTCTGCAGATTAATTATTCTTTGAATTTATTGTAGTAGTTTTGACTAATAACCTCTTCAGATTTGTCTTAGTTAGTTTTGTATTGCTCAAGTATCTCTTCTTTAAATATAAGCTATATAAATTATTTAAACGAATATAAACTTACTTTTGGACTCACATTGATTTATTTTAGTTGATTTTAATTATGAGTAAATAAATGATTTAATAAATTCTGTCTGAGCGGGGTGGGTTGAAAACTGCATTCTTTAATTTCACAAATATATTTTCCATTTTATTTTTTGAGTTTTGTTCTTTTTTTTGGAACTCTTTCATGCCTGATTTAATCCTTAAGGAATGATGGGTGAGTAAAAATTCTATTGCAAGTTTCACATATTATGAGATGTTTTGGTCTTTCTTTTGTATTTGTGTCATAATTATTTTACTAGCACCAAGTAATAAATTTTTCCATCGAAAAATTGAATTCTTCGACCCCTTCCCAATTATTGGCCCTTAAATTTTTTTATATTAGTCGTTCATACTACTCAGTATGCTTCACCATGGTTAACTTGAAATATTCTAATAATTAATTAATAAATCAATGAATCTTGTTCTGTTTTATTATGAATTTAACTTTAACTTTAAATATATATTTTCAAAAATTTAATTTGTCGACGGACAATTATTGAAATTATTGTCTCGCGAGACCATTATGATGATAATTGTCCGTCGACAAATTTGAAAAATTTTCAAAATCTTGAAGTTGAGAAAATAGTTTAAAACAAATAATTTTGAGATAATTTAGTTCAGACAACAAAATATTTGAGAAGTTTTCAATCAAGTCACCTAGGAATATAATTTTTAGAAAGGAATAGAACAAGGTAGTCAAGGTTAAACTATAAAGTTGAATAAGTAGTGAATCCTGAATTAATTATTATTATAATTATTTTAATAAATAATTTTTACAATATCAAACTTCCTTAAAGAAGTTAATAGAATTAATTTGGAAATTATAATAGCTCAGGATTCTCAAAAGTTGATACTTAAGTTAGTAACTTTGAGTATATTATCCAATATAATTTGAGCTTTTAATTATTTTATCATAATTTATAAAACTATTAAGAATTAAAATTATTTAAAGAATTTTTGGCTTAATCTATTTAGAATTGAAATGAACACATCAAACGAACCTGGTAATTAATAATATGTTGACGCAAGATTGTTTGAGGGCAAATTATCATCAAAGGATGACTGGTATAGGTTCCTCAAATATCATTGTAATTCTCAATAAAATAATTATTAATATAGAGGGATATTGCCTTCCAGGCTATAAGAATACAACAATGAGATTTCTAAGAGATTTTTTATAGGGCTCAAAATTATTAATAAAATAAAAGGATCTCAATATAATTGAAGTGCCACACTATCCTGAATTTAAAATCGAAAATATTTTAAACTAAGTTAAAGGTGACCCCAACATTATGAGACATCTCAATTATTACAGTGATTCAAAAAAATTGCCAGAGTGAGATTTCTTTTTTAAAATAGTTGGAACTCTAGCCCCTGATTATATATAAGAATTAGTAAAAAGCTAAAATAGACTAAGGAATCTTGAATAGGTGGACTATTCCTAGCAACAAGCAATAGCAATAAGAAATGATATTTATTAAGCTATTCAAGAAGAACCTTTTTTCTCTAGTAAGTAATATATTAATGATTAATAATTTAATATAGGGTCTAAGGGTAAAGGATTGGCTATGCTAAAAGTATAATCGAAGGCAAAGCGCTAAATGACAAAAAAAAGAAATACTTTCGAGTTATAACAATAATACAACAACCAGGAAGAAGAAAAAATGATGGTTTAACAGAATTAATCAAGCCAATAAACCTAATCAGTGGATTCAAAAAGATATCAGTTCAATATTTGAGTCTTATTTAATTAATTATTTTAATTTAAATTAAATTAATCATCAAACATAAAAATAAGTATCAATAAAGTCTTTCATCATACTATACTATCTTTAAATTAAATTAATAACTTATTCTTTTCTAATTGACAAAATTGCATCTTCCACAATTCTTATATGCTTGTGGTTTGAGATTTTAAACTTGAACTTTTGTAATTATTATCTATAATATCGTTTAATAATTGAAAATGCTCCTTCAATACTATGGAATTGAGATGAGTAAGGGGCATTATAAATTATCGTCCAACCAAATTGTTTTATCTGACTCCCCACTTCTTTTGATTTGTGAATTTATAAATTGTCCATGAATAAACAGATCTTTTTATTTTAATTGAGTCTTTGAACATCTTGAAGAGATTACAAAAAGTCAACTTTTTTTATTGATTTTTATTTTATTAGAAAGGTCTCAATTCCCTGGTCTTCACTGATATAAACAATTGCTGATAATGTATCAATTTTTATGCCTTATTATTCAATCCAAACATTTTAATAACTTTATGATCAAGCTCTGTATTTTTGTGAATGGGCGTTGAAGACGACTTCGTCAACATATATAATTTTGATTCCTGAATTTTTAATATCAAGAAGCATCTAAAACTATTTCGCCCTTTATTCTTCAATTAATATTTTTTTGTGTTATGAAAGATGATAAGTCTTCTTGACCTATTTATATTTTAAACCATAATTTTTAAGGATGTTATAGGCAGTTTAGTATTTCAATAAGTTTGTTTAAAATTGTGAGTTAAATTATTTCAATCTGTCTGCTAGTGATAGGTGCTACATTTTTTAGAGTTATTATTGACTCATCAAGAAATCTAATTATTCATTTGTTAATTATTGCTCTATTTATGGCTTTTGTTTTTAATATATTTCTTTGTTTTATAGTTTAGCAACACATACTCTTCATATTATATATTCAGAAGTCTAAATAACTTTTGAAATTTATTTGTAAGTCATGTAGACTTTTGATGATTCACTGGGTGCTTCAGATCTAAATCTCATTAATAATATTGCTTTTATGTGATTGTCACTCATGCTGAATAGGTGTCTCATCTTTATTAGTTAGATTATTAAAGTTTTTATAATTATTAGATATTTTTGAAAGAAATTAAAACTGATGATTACCCCAAAACCCCAAAACCCCAATTCATGCTTAGTCTATGAGTTTTTAGTGATTAGACTAGTCGTTTTTAATGCGAAAATACGACTAATCGACTAGTTATGAGCTCTATAGTCTTCGACTAGGTCGATTGATGGTGTTCGTTGATGATATGAGCATGATAGTCAAAACATACAACTATACCTCACCATTGTTCAATTGGGTTGTTTGTGATTTAGTCTTAATTACAACTGTTAATCTTTAATTATAACTTAATAATTAATCAATATAAGCTTATTCTACCTTACTTAAGTGTCCTAGCTGTCTAGTAGTCATAAGTGAGTGTTTGTTGCTTAGTCCGACTAGCTAGTCGTATGTTGATCTAGTCGTAAGGGTAGTCCGACTACCTAGTCGTAGTCGATGATTTCTTAGTCTTAGTCTTACGACTAGCTGTTCCTCTCCACAGCTTTATAAGCAAGTTTAAGCAAGACTCTTCAACTTCAGCCTCCAACCAACCTGTATCTGTGTTATATCACTCTCTTGCTGCATACTGTACATGAGTGAATGGATATCCTACTATGTTTGAAGACTCTGGTCGTAGGTAGTCTAAACAGCGACTAGTCGAATCAAGACAGACTAGCTAGTCGGATTTGCTGCCACAAGGTTGCTTAGTCGTAAAACTAGGTAAATTACTCCTTCAAGGATAACTATCACTTACCCTGAGCGAACCATGTCGAACCATTCACAATAGTATCACTACATGCTTAGCATCATAATAGCAAGTGAAACTTCAGTCTACAGCGTTGGTGGAGCAAGAATCAATGTTTCGCCAAAGTGGTGTAAAATTTCCGAATTTTAGGTTTAGACTAGCCTAGTCGTAGAACAGAAATTTTAAATTGGATGTCAACTTATACAAAATAGGCATCAATCTATGATTCTGATAGACTAAACAACGTCATACAGTCATCAATCATCCTTGTATCGACTTCCATTGATGATATCCAGCATAGAACCTCAATCAACCAGAAAAATACATAATTCACTTTAAAGGATTTTAAATTTAACGAAGCAGGTTATGTATTTTTCTGGTTGATTGAGGTTCTATGCTGGATATCATCAATGACAGTCGATACAAGGATGATTGATGACTGTATGACGTTGTTTAGTCTATCAGAATCATAGATTGATGCCTATTTTGTATAAGTTGACATCCAATTTAAAATTTCTGTTCTACGACTAGGCTAGTCTAAACCTAAAATTCGGAAATTTTACACCACTTTGGCGAAACATTGATTCTTGCTCCACCAACGCTGTAGACTCAAGTTTCACTTGCTATTATGATGCTAAGCATGTAGTGATACTATTGTGAATGGTTCGACATGGTTCGCTCAGGGTAAGTGATAGTTATCCTTGAAGGAGTAATTTACCTAGTCTTACGACTAAGCAACCTTGTGGCAGCAAATCCGACTAGCTAGTCTGTCTTGATTCGACTAGTCGCTGTTTAGACTACCTACGACCAGAGTCTTCAAACATAGTAGGATATCCATTCACTCATGTACAGTATGCAGCAAGAGAGTGATATAACACAGATACAGGTTGGTTGGAGGCTGAAGTTGAAGAGTCTTGCTTAAACTTGCTTATAAAGCTGTGGAGAGGAACAGCTAGTCGTAAGACTAAGACTAAGAAATCATCGACTACGACTAGGTAGTCGGACTACCCTTACGACTAGATCAACATACGACTAGCTAGTCGGACTAAGCAACAAACACTCACTTATGACTACTAGACAGCTAGGACACTTAAGTAAGGTAGAATAAGCTTATATTGACTAATTATTAAGTTATAATTAAAGATTAACAGTTGTAATTAAGACTAAATCACAAACAACCCAATTGAACAATGGTGAGGTATAGTTGTATGTTTTGACTATCATGCTCATATCATTAACGAACACCATCAATCAACCTAGTCGAAGACTATAGAGCTCATGACTAGTCGATTAGTCGCATTTTCGCATTAAAAACGACTAGTCTAATCACTATAAACTCATAGACTAAGCATGAATTGGGGTTTTGGGGTTTTGGGGTATTGTTCAATTGGGTTGTTTGCGATTTAGTTTTAATTACAACTGTTAATCTTTAATTATAACTTAACAATTAATTAATATAAGCTTATTCTTCCTTACTTAAGTGTCCTAGCTGTCTAGTAGTCATAAGTGAGTGTTTGTTGCTTAGTCCGACTAGCTAGTCGTATGTTGATCTAGTCGTAAGGGTAGTCCGACTACCTAGTCGTAGTCGATGATTTCTTAGTCTTAGTCTTACGACTAGCTGTTCCTCTCCACAGCTTTATAAGCAAGTTTAAGCAAGACTCTTCAACTTCAGCCTCCAACCAACCTGTATCTGTGTTATATCACTCTCTTGCTGCATACTGTACATGAGTGAATGGATATCCTACTATGTTTGAAGACTCTGGTCGTAGGTAGTCTAAACAGCGACTAGTCGAATCAAGACAGACTAGCTAGTCGGATTTGCTGCCACAAGGTTGCTTAGTCGTAAGACTAGGTAAATTACTCCTTCAAGGATAACTATCACTTACCCTGAGCGAACCATGTCGAACCATTCACAATAGTATCACTACATGCTTAGCATCATAATAGCAAGTGAAACTTGAGTCTACAGCGTTGGTGGAGCAAGAATCAATGTTTCGCCAAAGTGGTGTAAAATTTCCGAATTTTAGGTTTAGACTAGCCTAGTCGTAGAACAGAAATTTTAAATTGGATGTCAACTTATACAAAATAGGCATCAATCTATGATTCTGATAGACTAAACAACGTCAAACAGTCATCAATCCTCCTTGTATCGACTGTCATTGATGATATCCAGCATAGAACCTCAATCAACCAGAAAAATACATAATTCACTTTAAAGGATTTTAAATTGAACGAAGCAGGTTATGTATTTTTCTGGTTGATTGAGGTTCTATGCTGGATATCATCAATGACAGTCGATACAAGGATGATTGATGACTGTTTGACGTTGTTTAGTCTATCAGAATCATAGATTGATGCCTATTTTGTATAAGTTGACATCCAATTTAAAATTTCTGTTCTACGACTAGGCTAGTCTAAACCTAAAATTCGGAAATTTTACACCACTTTGGCGAAACATTGATTCTTGCTCCACCAACGCTGTAGACTCAAGTTTCACTTGCTATTATGATGCTAAGCATGTAGTGATACTATTGTGAATGGTTCGACATGGTTCGCTCAGGGTAAGTGATAGTTATCATTGAAGGAGTAATTTACCTAGTCTTACGACTAAGCAACCTTGTGGCAGCAAATCCGACTAGCTAGTCTGTCTTGATTCGACTAGTCGCTGTTTAGACTACCTACGACCAGAGTCTTCAAACATAGTAGGATATCCATTCACTCATGTACAGTATGCAGCAAGAGAGTAATATAACACAGATACAGGTTGGTTGGAGGCTGAAGATGAAGAGTCTTGCTTAAACTTGCTTATAAAGCTGTGGAGAGGAACAGCTAGTCGTAAGACTAAGACTAAGAAATCATCGACTACGACTAGGTAGTCGGACTACCCTTACGACTAGATCAACATACGACTAGCTAGTCGGACTAAGCAACAAACACTCACTTATGACTACTAGACAGCTAGGACACTTAAGTAAGGTAGAATAAGCTTATATTGATTAATTGTTAAGTTATAATTAAAGATTAACAGTTGTAATTAAGACTTAATCACAAACAACCCAATTGAACAATACCCCAAAACCCCAAAACCCCAATTCATGCTTAGTCTATGAGTTTATAGTGATTAGACTAGTCGTTTTTAATGCGAAAATGCGACTAATCGACTAGTCATGAGCTCTATAGTCTTCGACTAGGTCGATTGATGGTGTTCGTTAATGATATGAGCATGATAGTCAAAACATACAACTATACCTCACCATTGTTCAATTGGGTTGTTTGTGATTTAGTCTTAATTACAACTGTTAATCTTTAATTATAACTTAACAATTAATCAATATAAGCTTATTCTACCTTACTTAAGTGTCCTAGCTGTCTAGTAGTCATAAGTGAGTGTTTGTTGCTTAGTCCGACTAGCTAGTCGTATGTTGATCTAGTCGTAAGGGTAGTCCGACTACCTAGTCGTAGTCGATGATTTCTTAGTCTTAGTCTTACGACTAGCTGTTCCTCTCCACAGCTTTATAAGCAAGTTTAAGCAAGACTCTTCAACTTCAGCCTCCAACCAACCTGTATCTGTGTTATATCACTCTCTTGCTGCATACTGTACATGAGTGAATGGATATCCTACTATGTTTGAAGACTCTGGTCGTAGGTAGTCTAAACAGCGACTAGTCGAATCAAGACAGACTAGCTAGTCGGATTTGCTGCCACAAGGTTGCTTAGTCGTAAGACTAGGTAAATTACTCCTTCAATGATAACTATCACTTACCCTGAGCGAACCATGTCGAACCATTCACAATAGTATCACTACATGCTTAGCATCATAATAGCAAGTGAAACTTGAGTCTACAACGTTGGTGGAGCAAGAATCAATGTTTCGCCAAAGTGGTGTAAAATTTCCGAATTTTAGGTTTAGACTGGCCTAGTCGGAGAACAGAAATTTTAAATTGGATGTCAACTTATACAAAATAGGCATCAATCTATGATTCTGATAGACTAAACAACGTCAAACAGTCATCAATCCTCCTTGTATCGACTGTCATTGATGATATCCAGCATAGAACCTCAATCAACCAGAAAAATATATAATTCACTTTAAAGGATTTTAAATTGAACGAAGCAGGTTATATATTTTTCTGGTTGATTGAGGTTCTATGCTGGATATCATCAATGACAGTCGATACAAGGATGATTGATGACTGTTTGACGTTGTTTAGTCTATCAGAATCATAGATTGATGCCTATTTTGTATAAGTTGACATCCAATTTAAAATTTCTGTTCTACGACTAGGCTAGTCTAAACCTAAAATTCGGAAATTTTACACCACTTTGACGAAACATTGATTCTTGCTCCACCAACGCTGTAGACTCAAGTTTCACTTGCTATTATGATGCTAAGCATGTAGTGATACTATTGTGAATGGTTCGACATGGTTCGCTCAGGGTAAGTGATAGTTATCCTTGAAGGAGTAATTTACCTAGTCTTACGACTAAGCAACCTTGTGGCAGCAAATCCGACTAGCTAGTCTGTCTTGATTCGACTAGTCGCTGTTTAGACTACCTACGACCAGAGTCTTCAAACATAGTAGGATATCCATTCACTCATGTACAGTATGCAGCAAGAGAGTGATATAACACAGATACAGGTTGGTTGGAGGCTGAAGTTGAAGAGTCTTGCTTAAACTTGCTTATAAAGCTGTGGAGAGGAACAGCTAGTCGTAAGACTAAGACTAAGAAATCATCGACTACGACTAGGTAGTCGGACTACCCTTACGACTAGATCAACATACGACTAGCTAGTCGGACTAAGCAACAAACACTCACTTATGACTACTAGACAGCTAGGACAATTAAGTAAGGTAGAATAAGCTTATATTGATCAATTGTTAAGTTATAATTAAATATTAACAGTTGTAATTAAGACTAAATCACAAACAACCCAATTGAACAATACCCCAAAACCCCAAAACCCCAATTCATGCTTAGTCTATGAATTTATAGTGATTAGACTAGTCGTTTTTAATGCGAAAATGCGACTAATCGACTAGTTATGAGCTAAATAGTCTTCGACTAGGTTGATTGATGGTGTTCGTTGATGATATGAGCATGATAGTCAAAACATACAACTATACCTCACCATTACCCCCAAAACCCCAATTCATGCTTAGTCTATGAGTTTATAGTGATTAGACTTGTCGTTTTTAATGCGAAAATGCGACTAATCGACTAGTTATGAGCTAAATAGTCTTCGACTAGGTTGATTGATGGTGTTCGTTGATGATATGAGCATGATAGTCAAAACATACAACTATACCTCACCATTGTTCAATTGGGTTGTTTGTGATTTAGTCTTAATTACAACTGTTAATCTTTAATTATAACTTAACAATTAATCAATATAAGCTTATTCTACCTTACTTAAGTGTCCTAGCTGTCTAGTAGTCATAAGTGAGTGTTTGTTGCTTAGTCCGACTAGCTAGTCGTATGTTGATCTAGTCGTAAGGGTAGTCCGACTACCTAGTCGTAGTCGATGATTTCTTAGTCTTAGTCTTACGACTAGCTGTTCCTCTCCACAGCTTTATAAGCAAGTTTAAGCAAGACTCTTCATCTTCAGCCTCCAACCAACCTGTATCTGTGTTATATCACTCTCTTGCTGCATACTGTACATGAGTGAATGGATATCCTACTATGTTTGAAGACTCTGGTCGTAGGTAGTCTAAACAGCGACTAGTCGAATCAAGACAGACTAGCTAGTCGGATTTGCTGCCACAAGGTTGCTTAGTCGTAAGACTAGGTAAATTACTCCTTCAATGATAACTATCACTTACCCTGAGCGAACCATGTCGAACCATTCACAATAGTATCACTACATGCTTAGCATCATAATAGCAAGTGAAACTTGAGTCTACAGCGTTGGTGGAGCAAGAATCAAAGTTTCGCCAAAGTAGTGGAAAATTTCCGAATTTTAGGTTTAGACTAGCCTAGTCGTAGAACAGAAATTTTAAATTAGATGTCAACTTATACAAAATAGGCATCAATCTATGATTCTGATAGACTAAACAACGTCAAACAGTCATCAATCATCCTTGTATCGACTGTCATTGATGATATCCAGCATAGAACCTCAATCAACCAGAAAAATACATAACCTGCTTCGTTTAATTTAAAATCCTTTAAAGTGAATTATGTATTTTTCTGGTTGATTGAGGTTCTATGCTGGATATCATCAATGACGGTCGATACAAGGAGGATTGATGACTGTTTGACGTTGTTTAGTCTATCAGAATCATAGATTGATGCCTATTTTGTATAAGTTGACATCCAATTTAAAATTTCTGTTCTACGACTAGGCCAGTCTAAACCTAAAATTCGGAAATTTTACACCACTTTGGCGAAACATTGATTCTTGCTCCACCAACGCTGCAGACTCAAGTTTCACTTGCTATTATGATGCTAAGCATGTAGTAATACTATTGTGAATGGTTCGACATGGCTCGCTCAGGGTAAGTGATAGTTATCCTTGAAGGTTACCTAGTCTTACGACTAAGCAACCTTGTGGAAGCAAATCCGACTAGCTAGTCTGTCTTGATTCGACTAGTCGCTGTTTAGACTACCTACGACCAGAGTCTTCAAACATAGTAGGATATCCATTCACTCATGTACAGTATGCAGCAAGAGAGTAATATAACACAGATACAGGTTGGTTGAAGGCTGAAGATGAAGAGTCTTGCTTAAACTTGCTTATAAAGCTGTGGAGAAGAACAGCTAGTCGTAGACTAAGACTAAGAAATCATCGACTACGACTAGGTAGTCGGACTACCCTTACGACTAGATCAACATACGACTAACTAGTCGGACTAAGCAACAAACACTCACTTATGACTACTAGACAGCTAGGACACTTAAGTAAGGTAGAATAAGCTTATATTGATTAATAATTAAGTTATAATTAAAGATTAACAGTTGAAATTAAAACTAAATCACAAACAACCCAAATGAACAATACCCCAAAACCCCAAAACCCCAATTCATGCTTAGTCTATGAATTTATAGTGATTAGACTAGTCGTTTTTAATGCGAAAATGCGACTAATCGACTAGTTATGAGCTAAATAGTCTTCGACTAGGTTGATTGATGGTGTTAGTTGATGATATAAGCATGATAGTCAAAACATACAACTATACCTCACCATTACCCAAAACCCCAATTCATGCTTAGCCTATGAATTTATAGAAATTAGACAAGTCGTTTTTAATGCGAAAATGCGAATAATCGACTAGTTATGAGCTAAATAGTCTTCGACTAGGTTGATTGATGGTGTTAGTTGATGAAATGAGCATGATAGTCAAAACATACAACTATACCTCACCATTGTTCAAATGGGTTGTTTGTGATTTAGTCTTAACTACAACTGCTAATCTTTAATTATAACTCAACAATTAATCAATATAAGCTTATTCTACCTTACTTAAGTGTCCTAGCAGTCTAGTAGTCATAAGTGAGTGTTTGTTGCTTAGTCCGACTAGCTAGTCGTATGTTGATCTAGTCGTAAGGGTAGTCCGACTACCTAGTCGTAGTCGATGATTTCATAGTCTTAGTCTTACGACAAGCTGTTCCTCTCCACAGCTATATAAGAAAGTTTAAGCAAGACTCTTCAACTTCAGCCACCAACCAACCTGTATCTGCGTTATATCACTCTCTTGCTGCATACTGTACATGAGTGAATGGATATCCTACTATGTTTGAAGACTCTGGTCGTAGATAGTCTAAACAGCGACTAGTCGAATCAAGACAGACTAGCTAGTCGGATTTGCTGCCACAAGGTTGCTTAGTCGTAAGACGAGGTAAATTACTCCTTCAAGGATACTATCACTTACCCTGAGCGAACCATGTCGAACCATTCACAAAAGTATCACTACATGCTTAGCATCATAATAGCAAGTGAAAATTCAGTCTACAGCGTTGGTGGAGCAAGAATCAATGTTTCGCCAAAGTGGTGTAAAATTTCCGAATTTTAGGTTTAGACTAGCCTAGTCGTAGAACAGAAATTTTAAATTGGATGTCAACTTATACAAAATAGGCATCAATCTATGATTCTGATAGACTAAACAACGTCAAACAGTCATCAATCATCCTTGTATCGACTGTCATTGATGATATCCAGCATAGAACCTCAATCAACAAGAAAAATACATAACCTGCTTCGTTCAATTTAAAATCCTTTAAAGTGAATTATGTATTTTTCTGGTTGATTGAGGTTCTATGCTGGATATCATCAATGACAGTCGATACAAGGAGGATTGATGACTGTTTGACATTGTTTAGTCTATCAGAATCATAGATTGATGCCTATTTTGTATAAGTTGACATCCATTTAAAATTTCTGTTCTACGACTAGGCTAGTCTAAACCTAAAATTCGGAAATTTTACACCACTTTGGCGAAACATTGATTCTTGCTCCACCAACGCTGTAGACTCAAGTTTCACTTGCTATTATGATGCTAAGCATGTAGTGATACTATTGTGAATGGTTCGACATGGTTCGCTCAGGGTAAGTGATAGTTATCCTTGAAGGAGTAATTTACCTAGTCTTACGACTAAGCAACCTTGTGGCAGCAAATCCGACTAGCTAGTCTGTCTTGATTCGACTAGTCGCTGTTTAGACTACCTACGACCAGAGTCTTCAAACATAGTAGGATATCCATTCACTCATGTACAGTATGCAGCAAGAGAGTAATATAACACAGATACAGGTTGGTTGGAGGCTGAAGATGAAGAGTCTTGCTTAAACTTGCTTATAAAGCTGTGGAGAGGAACAGCTAGTCGTAAGACTAAGACTAAGAAATCATCGACTACGACTAGGTAGTCGGACTACCCTTACGACTAGATCAACATACGACTAGCTAGTCGGACAAAGCAACAAACACTCACTAATGACTACTAGACAGCTAGGACACTTAAGTAAGGTAGAATAAGCTTATATTGAATAATTATTAAGTTATAATTAAAGATTAACAGTTGTAATTAAGACTAAATCACAAACAACCCAATTGAACAATGGTGAGGTATAGTTGTATGTTTAGACTATCATGCTCATATCATCAACGAACACCATCAATCGACCTAGTCGAAGACTATAGAGCTCATAACTAGTCGATTAGTCGTATTTTCGCATTAAAAACGACTAGTCTAATCACTAAAAACTCATAGACTAAGCATGAATTGGGGTTTTGGGGTTTTGGGGTATTGTTCAATTGGGTTGTTTGTGATTTAGTTTTAATTTCAACTGCTAATCTTTAATTATAACTTAACAATTAATCAATATAAGCTTATTCTACCTTACTTAAGTGTCCTAGCTGTCTAGTAGTCATAAGTGAGTGTTTGTTGCTTAGTCCGACTAGCTAGTCGTATGTTGATCTAGTCGTAAGGGTAGTCCGACTACCTAGTCGTAGTCGATGATTTCTTAGTCTTAGTCTTACGACTAGCTGTTCCTCTCCACAGCTTTATAAGCAAGTTTAAGCAAGACTCTTCATCTTCAGCCTCCAACCAACCTGTATCTGTGTTATATTACTCTCTTGCTGCATACTGTACATGAGTGAATGGATATCCTACTATGTTTGAAGACTCTGGTCGTAGGTAGTCTAAACAGCGACTAGTCGAATCAAGACAGACTAGCTAGTCGGATTTGCTGCCACAAGGTTGCTTAGTCGTAAGACTAGGTAAATTACTCCTTCAATGATAACTATCACTTACCCTGAGCGAACCATGTCGAACCATTCAAAATAGTATCACTACATGCTTAGCATCATAATAGCAAGTGAAACTTGAGTCTACAGCGTTGGTGGAGCAAGAATCAATGTTTCGCCAAAGTGGTGTAAAATTTCCGAATTTTAGGTTTAGACTAGCCTAGTCGTAGAACAGAAATTTTAAATTGGATGTCAACTTATACAAAATAGGCATCAATCTATGATTCTGATAGACTAAACAACGTCAAACAGTCATCAATCCTCCTTGTATCGACTGTCATTGATGATATCCAGCATAGAACCTCAATTAACCAGAAAAATACATAATTCACTTTAAAGTATTTTAAATTGAACGAAGCAGGTTATGTATTTTTCTGGTTAATTGAGGTTCTATGCTGGATATCATCAATGACAGTCGATACAAGGAGGATTGATGACTGTTTGACGTTGTTTAGTCTATCAGAATCATAGATTGATGCCTATTTTGTATAAGTTGACATCCAATTTAAAATTTCTGTTCTACGACTAGGCTAGTCTAAACCTAAAATTCGGAAATTTTACACCACTTTGACGAAACATTGATTCTTGCTCCACCAACGCTGTAGACTCAAGTTTCACTTGCTATTATGATGCTAAGCATGTAGTGATACTATTGTGAATGGTTCGACATGGTTCGCTCAGGGTAAGTGATAGTTATCATTGAAGGAGTAATTTACCTAGTCTTACGACTAAGCAACCTTGTGGCAGCAAATCCGACTAGCTAGTCTGTCTTGATTCGACTAGTCGCTGTTTAGACTACCTACGACCAGAGTCTTCAAACATAGTAGGATATCCATTCACTCATGTACAGTATGCAGCAAGAGAGTGATATAACACAGATACAGGTTGGTTGGAGGCTGAAGTTGAAGAGTCTTGCTTAAACTTGCTTATAAAGCTGTGGAGAGGAACAGCTAGTCGTAAGACTAAGACTAAGAAATCATCGACTACGACTAGGTAGTCGGACTACCCTTACGACTAGATCAACATACGACTAGCTAGTCGGACTAAGCAACAAACACTCACTTATGACTACTAGACAGCTAGGACACTTAAGTAAGGTAGAATAAGCTTATATTGATTAATTGTTAAGTTATAATTAAAGATTAACAGTTGAAATTAAAACTAAATCACAAACAACCCAATTGAACAATGGTGAGGTATAGTTGTATGTTTTGACTATCATGCTCATATCATCAACGAACACCATCAATCGACCTAGTCGAAGACTATAGAGCTCATAACTAGTCGATTAGTCGCATTTTCGCATTAAAAACGACTAGTCTAATCACTATAAACTCATAGACTAAGCATGAATTGGGGTTTTGGGTAATGGTGAGGTATAGTTGTATGTTTTGACTATCATGCTCATATCATCAACGAACACCATCATTCGACCTAGTCGAAGATTATAGAGCTCATAACTAGTCGATTAGTCTCATTTTCGCATTAAAAACGACTAGTCTAATCACTATAAACTCATAGACTAAGCATGAATTGGGGTTTTGGGGTTTTGGGGTAATGGTGAAGGGTAGTTGTATACTCTGACTTTCATGATCAGACTAGTCACGACTACTCTCAATCAACCTAGTCTTCGACTATAGTCCTTATTAATAGTCGCTAAGTCGCATTTTCGCATTAATAAACGTGAGTCAATTCACTATCAACTCATAGACTAAGCATGAATTGGGGTTTTGGGGTTTTAGGGTATTGCGAAACTTTGGCTCCTCCAAGAAACCAGAAGTAATTTATGTTGAGAGGGAGGTAGAGCTAAGAGCTCTTGAATTTGAAGCAGAGGTTTTTATCATAGAAGTATTAAACCAGAGGAGAGCGCAGAGATAGGGGTTTAAACTTAAATTGATTATGTTGAGGAGCTAAAAGAACAGCAACCAATTGAAAAGATAAAAAAATATTAATGTGAAGACTGTTAGAATCATTTCTCAACTGAACAAAGCTTGAAGAGACACCTTAAAGAGCAACACTCTGGCAAAGCCAAGATCTATTTCAAGCATGAAATGGTAGATGGTAGGTATTAGTGTACGACATGCATGAAATCATATACTCACTCAGCTAAAGTTAAAAGGCATATGCAAAAGCATCACCTCAGTGAGTTCTTGATTGAAGATTAAGAGACTAAAAAACTAGTGCCAGCTAAAACAAAATCTAATACTCTTGAGTCATAAAGAGAGCAGCAAGAGAGACTCAAGAGACAGAAGCGATATGAATCGATGAACCAGCCAGCAGGTAATACAATTTTAGCATGCTTCTAAGCGAAGGCTATGAATATACCTGCATTAAATGCAGTTGATCTCAGCACTTGTATTGAAAACTACTTGAATATAAACGTGCCTGCAAAAGCAAAGCTCATAGTAGTTGATGTGTATGCATACAAGGTGTATCCATTCAGTTATTTTATTAAGAACCAACAGTATTAGAACGAGTTTGCAAATGAATACATGGTACTTAGAGAGGCCTAAAGAAAAGACTGCAAGAATTTGCTTAAGCTAAATGGTGTTATTTTAAGTTATGGTTTCATCGCATTAAGGCTAAAGAAGTTTGAGATGACTCTGAGAGACTACCTATATCACAATAGATACCCTGATGATTTAAACGATATACTCTCAGATATGATTCAGGGTATTAAGGAATTGCATGAACTTGGATATGTTCATAGAGATTTGAAGCCTGAAAACGTTATGCTAAATCTCTGCCCATTAGAAGTAGTGGTTATCGATTTCAATAGAGCTTTAAGATAGGAGATTGTCACTTTAGCACAGGTACTTGGTACTCAGGTTACTTCCCAATAAGAGAGAAGTGGACTAATGGTTCTGTCTAATGGGATGTTTGGGCAGTAACAGCAATAATATTAGAAAGTGACATGCAATGTATGTCTTACTTTGGTACAAAGCATGAAAAATAATCAATAAGTTGGCTCAGAAAAATATAAAGTAAAAAAATGTCTGCTAAGAAATTAAAAGCATAGCAGAGATGATAATCGTGAGAGCTCCTAACTATCCTCGGTAAACATTAGATGACATAATTGACCCACTTGAGAGAGCAAGGTTCAAAAGATATAATAAAGACAAGCAGATAAAATTTGTATGATTTAAGTAAACTAAAATTCATTAAATAGTCATAAAATTAAGATAAAACCTGCATTTCTATACTAACCCCAATAAGACCCCAACTATACCCTACAAATCAAAGCACTTATAAACCTCACGAAGGGGTTTTGGGGTTTTGAATGAATATATTCACATATTAAATTGGCCCATAAAAGGGTTTGGCTTCTCTTTCTTCTCCTCTTCTTACGGCTTGCTTGGGCCCATATTTCTTCTCTTTGTGCCAGCTCCTGCATCTATGTTCATTTCATCTGACTTTAAGACATCTTTATAAAGCCTTTTGCTCACCTCATAAATTGTCTGCGACTTTCTTTCTCTGTGAACCTTTGCATGCTCTTTCATAAGATATATATACCATTGCCAGATTTTCCTACAAAGTAATATGTCAAAGCTTACTTGAAAGATAAGGATGCTTCTTAAATTCCTCTAGCCAAGCTGAGCTTATATGAATGCCTTGTTTTTCTAGTCTT
>ARYC01018489.1:0-11654 GCA_000711775.1 Oxytricha trifallax
AAGCATGAAAAGGTAGATGGTAGGTATTAGTGTACGACATGCATGAAATCATATACTCACTCAGCTAAAGTTAAAAGGCATAAGCAAAAGCATCACCTCAGTGAGTTCTTGATTGAAGATTAAGAGACTAAGAAACTAGTGCCAGCTAAAAGAAAATCTAATACTCTTGAGTCATAAAGAGAGCAGCAAGAGAGACTCAAGAGACAGAAGCGATATGAATCGATGAACCAGCCAGCTGGTAATACAATTTTAGCATGCTTCTAAGCGAAGGCTATGAATATACCTGCATTAAATGCAGTTGTTCTCAGCACTTGTATTGAAAACTACTTGAATATAAACGTGCCTGCAAAAGCAAAGCTCATAGTAGTTGATGAGTATGCATACAAGGTGTATCCATTCAGTTTTCTTATTAAGAACCAACAGTATTAGAACGAGTTTGCAAATGAATACATGGTACTTAGAGAGGCCTAAAGAAAAGACTGCAAGAATTTGCTTAAGCTAAATGGTGTTATTTTAAGTTATGGTTTCATCGCATTAAGGCTAAAGAAATTTGAGATGACTCTGAGAGACTACCTATATCACAATAGATACCCTGATGATTTACACGATATACTCTCAGATATGATTCAGGGTGTTAAGGAGTTGATGAACTTGGATATGTTCATAGAGATTTGAAGCCTGAAAACGTTATGCTAAATCTCTGCCCTATAGAAGTAGTGGTTATCGATTTCAATAGAGCCTTAAGATAGGAGATTGACACTTTAGCACAGGTACTTGGTACTCCAGGTTACTTATCAATAAGAGAGAAGTGGACTAATGGTTCTGTTTTATGGGATGTTTGGGCAGTAGCAGCAATAATATTAGAAAGTGACATGGAATGTATGTCTTACTTTGGTACAAAGCATGAAAAATAATCAATAAGTTTGGCTCAGAAACATATAAAGTAAAAAGATGTCTGCTAAGAAATTAAAAGCATAGTAGAGATGATAATCGTGAGAGCTCCTAACTATCCTCGGTTAACATTAGATGACATACTTGACCCACTTGAGAGAGCAAGGTTCAAAAGATATAATAAAGACAAGCAGATAAAATTTGTATGATTTAAGTAAACTTAAGTTCATTAAATATTCATAAAATTAAGATAAAACCTGCATTTTGTCTACTAACCCCAATAACACCCCAACTATACCCTACAAATCAAAGCACTTATAAACCTCACTAAGGGGTTTTGGGGTTTTGAATGAATATATTCACATATTAAATTGGCCCATAAAAGGGTTTGGCTTCTCTTTCTTCTCCTCTTCTTATGGGCTTGCTTGTGCCCATATTTCTTCTCTTAGTGCCAGCTCCTGCATCTATATTCATTTCATCTAGTTTTTAGACATCTTTATAAAGCCTCTTGCTCACCTCATAAATTGTCTGCGACTTTCTTTCTCTGTGAACCTTTGCATGCTCTTCATAAGATATATGCCAGTGCCAGATTTTCTTACAAAGTTATATGTCAAAGCTTACTTGAAAGATAAGGATGCTTCTTAAGTTCCTCTAGCCAAGCTGAGCTTATTAGAATGCCTTGCTTTTTCTAGTCATCATGAGAGATAGAATATCGTTTCTTATGTGCTTCTTCAATTATTTCTCTGAGATACTCCTCTTCTATTGTACCAAGAACACCAAAGAAAAAGTTCCTCTCTGGTAGTTTATTAGAGAGTTGTTTCTTGGTAGGAAGTAAACAACCACTTCCTCATCTTACATGGCATCCTCATAAAGATTAGTGACTGAAATCTCAGGGTAGTTAGGAATTTCTATTAGTTTAATCTCTTTATTTTTAAAAGCTTTCTTCTCCTCGCAAAGTATTGCTTTCAAGAATGAAATTTTGGTACCTTCCATCGTTGGAAGGAATAATCCAACTGTTTAAGATGTTAATAGTCGTCAAGTTATCTTACCATGTAAAGCTAGGTATCGATAGAGATCTTCCTTACTTCTGAATCTAGAGATCATTTCTTGAGCCTCGACTCTTTTCACTTGATCATTGAGTGATTCCATCTTTGTTCCTCTTCCTATTAATGAATTTCAAATTATAATTTATAGACTTCTGGATCCTATTGTTTAAAAATTACTATTAAATATGGGCATCTTATAGGAGGTCAACCCTGTAAAGATACGTGGAGAAAGTTCGCAGAAGCTGCAGCAAACTTCAGAGATGGAGCTTCATTTTTATCAATTTTGCTCCATTAAATTAGTACTAAATTTGTTTAAATTTAATTAGTACCGGTACTAAATCCGTTTAAGTTTAATTGGTACAAATTTAATATACCAAAACTTAATTAGTACCTTGTATTAATCCAGTGAGGTTTTTATGGAAAAGTTCCAATCTGGTTTAAAACTTAATTGGTACCAGTACCAACCTGAACTTTATCTGAGTTGGTACCAGAATCAAAATTATTAAGAGTAAAATTACGAAAATTATACTTATAAACTAAGTATAAATATGAAGTCTTAGAGCTTTGATCAAAACATCATTAATGCTGTTGCAACTCCTATATAGTCCAGATATAGCTATAGAGGTCTTAAGAGCTTTATAATAGAAATTTAAAATTTAAATTTAAACATGCCGGTCAACTTAAATCGTAGAGCGGCACTTTTAGGAGCAGGTCAATCAATGCTCAACTTTGGCTCCACTAAAAAGCTGAAATCATTTATGTTGAGAGGGAGGTAGAGCTAAGAGCTCTTGAATTTGAAGCAGAGGTTTTATCATAGAAGTATTAAACCAGAGGGAGAGCGCAGAGATAGGGGTTTAAACTTAAATTGATTATGTTGAAGAGCTAAAAGAACAGCAACCAATCAAAAAGATAAAAACATATTAATGTGAAGAGTGCTAGAATCATTTCTCAACTGAACAAAGCTTGAAGAGACACCTTAAAGAGGTACACTCTGGCAAAGCCAAGATCTATTTCAAGCATGAAAAGGTAGATGGTAGGTATTAGTGTACGACATGCATGAAATCATATACTCACTCAGCTAAAGTTAAAAGGCATAAGCAAAAGCATCACCTCAGTGAGTTCTTGATTGAAGATTAAGAGACTAAGAAACTAGTGCCAGCTAAAAGAAAATCTAATACTCTTGAGTCATAAAGAGAGCAGCAAGAGAGACTCAAGAGACAGAAGCGATATGAATCGATGAACCAGCCAGCTGGTAATACAATTTTAGCATGCTTCTAAGCGAAGGCTATGAATATACCTGCATTAAATGCAGTTGTTCTCAGCACTTGTATTGAAAACTACTTGAATATAAACGTGCCTGCAAAAGCAAAGCTCATAGTAGTTGATAAGTATGCATACAAGGCGTATCCATTCAGTTATCTTATTAAGAACCAACAGTATTAGAACGAGTTTGCAAATGAATACATGGTACTTAGAGAGGCCAAAAGAAAAGACTGCAAGAATTTGCTTAAGCTAAATGGTGTTATTTTAAGTTATGGTTTTATCGCATTAAAGCTAAAGAAATTTGAGATGACTCTGAGAGACTACCTATATCACAATAGATACCCTGATGATTTAAACGATATACTCTCAGATATGATTCAGGGTGTTAAGGAGTTGATGAACTTGGATATGTTCATAGAGATTTGAAGCCTGAAAACGTTATGCTAAATCTCTGCCCTATAGAAGTAGTGGTTATCGATTTCAATAGAGCTTTAAGATAGGAGATTGTCACTTTAGCACAGGTACTTGGTACTCCAGGTTACTTCCCAATAAGAGAGAAGTGGACTAATGGTTCTGTTTAATGGGATGTTTGGGCAGTAGCAGCAATAATATTAGAAAGTGACATGGAATGTATGTCTTACTTTGGTACAAAGCATGATAAATAATCAATAAGTTTGGCTTAGAAACATATAAAGTAAGAAAATGTCTGCTAAGAAATTAAAAGCATAGAAGAGATGATAATCGTGAGAGCTCCAAACTATACTCAGTAAACATTAGATGACATAATTGACCCACTTGAGAGAGCAAGGTTCAAAAGATATAATAAAGATAAGCAGATAAAACTTGTATGATTTAAGTAAACTAAAATTCATTAAATATTCATTAAATTAAGATAAAACCTGCATTTTCTCTACTAACCCCTATAAGACCCCAACTATACCTACAAATCAAAGCACTTATAAACCTCACTAAGGGGTTTTGGGGTTTTGAATGAATATATTCACATATTAAATTGGCCCATAAAAGGGTTTGGCTTCTCTTTCTTCTCCTCTTCTTATGGCTTGCTTGGGCCCATATTTCTTCTCTTAGTGCCAGCTCCTGCATCTATGTTCATTTCATCTGGTTTTTAGACATCTTTATAAAGGCTCTTGCTCACCTCATAAATTGTCTACGACTTTCTTTCTCTGTGAACCTTTGCATGCTCTTTCATAAGATATATACCAGTGCCAGATTTCCCTCAAAGTTATATCTCAAAGCTTACTTGAAAGATAAGGATGCTTCTTAAGTTCCTCTAGCCAAGCCGAGCTTATGAGAATGCCTTGCTTTTTCTAGTCTTCAGGAGAGATAGAATATCGTTTCTTATGTGCTTCTTCAATTATTTCTCTGAGATACTCCTCTTTTATTGTACCAAGAACACCAAAGAAAAAGTTCCTCTCTGGTAGTTTATTAGAGAGTTGCTTCTTGGTAGGAAGGTAAACAACAACTTCCTCATCTTACATGGCATCCTCATAAAGATTAATGACTGAAATCTCAGGGTAGTTAGGAATTTCTATTAGTTTAATCTCTTTATTTTTAAAAGCTTTCTTCTCCTCACAAAGTATTGCTTTCAAAAATGAAATTTTGGTACCTTCCATCGTTGAAAGGAATAAGCCAACTGTTTAAGATATTAATAGTCGTCAAGTTATCTTACCATGTAAAGCTAGGTATCGATAGAGATCTTCCTTACTTCTGAATCTAGAGATCATTTCTTGAGCCTCGACTCTTTTCACTTGATCATTGAGTGATTCCATCTTTGTTCCTCTTCCTATTAATGAATTTCAAATTATAATTTATAGACTTCTGGATCCTATTGTTTAAAAACTTACTATTAAATAAGGGCATCTTATAGGAGGTCAACACTGTAAAGATACGTGGAGAAAGTTCGCAGAAGCTGTAACAAACTTCAGAGATGGAGCTCCATTTTTATCAATTTAGTTCCATTAAATTAGTACTAAATTTGTTAAAATTTAATTAGTACCGGGACTAAATCCGTTTAAGTTTAATTGGTACCAATTTAATAGTACCAAAACTTAATTAGTACCTAGTTTTAATCCAGTGAGGTTTTAATGGAAAAGTTCCAATCTGGTTTAAAACTTAATTGGTACCAGTACCAACCTGAACTTTATCTGAGTTGGTACCAGAATCAAAATTATTAAGAGTAAAATCACGAAAATTATACTTATAAACTGAGTATAAATATGAAGTCTTAGAGCTTAGATCAAACCATCATTAATGCTGTTGCAACTCCTACATAGTCCAGATATAGCTATAGAGGTTTTAAGAGCTTTATAATAGAAATAATTTGAATTTAAACATGGCGGTCAACTTAAATCGTAGAGCGGCACTTTTAGGAGCAGGTCAATCAATGCTCAACTTTGCCTCCACTAAAAAGCCTGAAATCATTTATGTTGAGAGGGAGGTAGAGCTAAGAGCTCTTGAATTTGAAGCAGAGGTTTTTATCATAGAAGTATAAAACCAGAGGGAGAGCGCAGAGATAGGGGTTTAAACTTAAATTGATTATGTTGAGGAGCTAAAAGAACAGCAACCAATCGAAAAGATAAAAACATATCAATGTGAAGACAGCTAGAATCATTTCTCAACTGAACAAAGCTTGAAGAGACACCTTAAAGAGGTACACTCTGGCAAAGCCAAGATCTATTTCAAGCATGAAAAGGTAGATGGTAGGTAATAGTGTACGACATGCATGAAATCATATACTCACTCAGCTAAAGTTAAAAGGCATAAGCAAAAGCAACACCTCAGTGAGTTCTTGATTGAAGATTAAGAGACTAAAAAACTAGTGCCAGCTAAAAGAAAATCTAATACTCTTGAGTCATAAAGAGAGCAGCAAGAGAGACTCAAGAGACAGAAGCGATATGAATCGATGAACCAGCCAGCTGGTAATACAATTTTAGCATGCTTCTAAGCGAAGGCTATGAATATACCTGCATTAAATGCAGTTGTTCTCAGCACTTGTATTGAAAACTACTTGAATATAAACGTGCCTGCAAAAGCAAAGCTCATAGTAGTTGATGAGTATGCAACAAGGTGAATCCATTCAGTTATCTTATTAAGAACCAACAGTATTAGAACGAGTTTGCAAATGAATACATGGTACTTAAAGAGGCCTAAAGAAAAGACTGCAAGAATTTGCTTAAGCTAAATGGTGTTATTTTAAGTTATGGTTTCATCGCATTAAGGCTAAAGAAATTTGAGATGACTCTGAAGACTACCTATATCACAATAGATACCCAGATGATTTAAACGATATACTCTCAGATATGATTCAGGGTGTTAAGGAGTTCCATGAACTTAGATATGTTCATAGAGATTTGAAACCTGAAAAGTTATGCTAAATCTCTGCCCTATAGAAGTAGTGGTTATCGATTTCAATAGAGCTTTAAGATAGGAGATTGTCACTTTAGCACAGGTACTTGGTACTCCAGGTTACTTCCCAATAAGAGAGAAGCGGACTAATGGTTCTGTATAATGGGATGTTTGGGCAGTAGCAGCAATAATATTAGAAAGTGACATGGAATGCATGTCTTACTTTGGTACAAAGCATGAAAAATAATCAATAAGTTTGGCTCAGAAACATATAAAGTAAGAAAATGTCTGATAAGAAATTAAAAGCATAGAAGAGATGATAATCGTGAGAGCTCCAAACTATACTCAGTAAACATTAGATGACATAATAGACCCACTTGAGAGAGCAAGGTTCAAAAGATATAATAAAGACAAGCAGATAAAATTTGTATGATTTAAGTAAACTTAAGTTCATTAAATATTCATAAAATTAAGATAAAACCTGCATTTTGTCTACTAACCCCAATAACACCCCAACTATACCCTACAAATCAAAGCACTTATAAACCTCACTAAGGGGTTTTGGGGTTTTGAATGAATATATTCACATATTAAATTGGCCCATAAAAGGGTTTGGCTTCTCTTTCTTCTCCTCTTCTTATGGCTTGCTTGGGCCCATATTTCTTCTCTTAGTGCCAGCTCCTGCATCTATGTTCATTTCATCTAGCTTTTAAACATCTTTATAAAGCCTCTTGCTCACCTCATAAATTGTCTGCGACTTTCTTTCTCTGTGAACCTTATTCTTTCATAAGATATATACCAGTGCCAGATTTTCCTACAAAGTTATATGTCAAACTTACTTGAAAGATAAGGATGCTTCTTAAGTTCCTCTAGCCAAGCTGAGCTTATTAGAATGCCTTGCTTTTTCTAGTCATCAGGAGAGATAGAATATCGTATCTAATGTGCTTCTTCAATTATTTCTCTGAGATACTCCTCTTTTATTGTACCAAGAACACCAAAGAAAAAGTTCCTCTCTGGTAGTTTATTAGAGAGTTGTTTCTTGTAGGAAGGTAAACTACAACTTCCTCATCTTACATGCCATCCTCATAAAGATTAGTGACTGAAATCTCAGGGTAGTTAGGAATTTCTATTAGTTTAATCTCTTTATTTTTAAAAGCTTTCTTCTCCTCGCAAAGTATTGCTTTCAAGAATGAAATTTTGGTACCTTCCATCGTTGGAAGGAATAAGCCAACTGTTTAAGATGTTAATAGTCGTCAAATTATCTTACCATGTAAAGTTAGATATCGATAGAGATCTTCCTTACTTCTGAATCTTGAGATCATTTCTTGAGCCTTGACACTTTTCATTTGATCATTGAGTGATTCCATCTTTGTTCCTCTTCCTATTAATGAATTTCAAATTATAATTTATAGACTTCTAGATTCTATTGTTTAAAAACTTACTATTAAATATGGGCATCTTATAGGAGGTCAACCCTGTAAAGATACGTGGAGAAAGTTCGCAGAAGCTGTAATACAAACTTCAGAGATGGAGCTCCATTTTTATCAATTTTGTTCCATTAAATTAGTACTAAATTTGTTTAAATTCAATTAGTACCGGTACTAAATCCGTTTAAGTTTAATTGGTACCAATTTAACAGTACCAAAACTTAATTGGTACCTAGTTTTAATCCAGTGAGGTTTTAATGGAAAAGTTCCAATCTGGTTTAAAACTTAATTGGTACAGTACCAACCTGATTTTTATCTGAGATGGTACCAGAATCAAGATTATTAAGAGTAAAATTACGAAAATTATACTTATAAACTGAGTATAAATATGAAGTCTTAGAGCTTAGATCAAACCATCATTAATGCTGTTGCAACTCCTATATAGTCCAGATATAGCTATAGAGGTTTTAAGAGCTTTATAATAGAAATTTAAATTTGAATTTAAACATGGCGGTCAACTTAAATTGTAGAGCGGCACTTTTAGGAGCAAGTCAATCAATGCGCAACTTTGGCTCCACTAAAAAGCCTGAAATCATTTATGTTGAGAGGGAGGTAGAGCTAAGAGCTCTTGAATTTGAAGCAGAGGTTTTTATCATAGAAGTATTAAACCAGAGGGAGAGTGCAGAGATAGGGGTTTAAACTTACATTGATTATGTTGAGGAACTAAAAGAACAGCAACCAATCGAAAAGATAAAAACATATTAATGTGAAGACTGTTAGAATCATTTCTCAACTGAACAAAGCTTGAAGAGACACCGTAAAGAGGTACACTCTGGCAAAGCCAAGATCTATTTCAAGCATGAAAAGGTAGATGGTAGGTATTAGTGTACGACATGCATGAAATCATATACTCTACTCAGCAAAAGTTAAAAGGCAAATGCAAAAGCATCACCTCTGTGAGTTCTTGATTGAAGATTAAGAGACTAAAAAACTAGTGCCAGCTAAAAGAAAATCTAATACTCTTGAGTCATAAGCAAGAGACAGAAGCGATATGAATCGATGAACCAGCCAGCAGGTAATACAATTTTAGCATGCTTCTAAGCGAAGGCAATGAATATACCTGCATTAAATGCAGTTGATCTCAGCACTTGTATTGAAAACTACTTGAATATAAACGTGCCTGCAAAAGCAAAGATCATAGTAGTTGATGAGTATGCATACAAGGTGTATCCATTCAGTTATCTTATTAAGAACCAACAGTATTAGAACGAGTTTGCAAATGAATACATGGTACTTAGAGAGCCTAAAGAATAGACTGCAAGAATTTGCTTAAGCTATATGGTGTTATTTTAAGTTATGGTTTCATCGCATTAAGGCTAAAGAAATTTGAGATGACTCTGAGAGACTACCTATATCACAATAGATACCCTGATGATTTAAACGATATACTCTCCGATATGATTCAGGGTGTTAAGGAGTTGCATGAACTTGGATTTGTTCATAGAGATTTGAAGCCTGAAATCGTTATGCTAAATCTCTGCCCTTTAGAAGTAGTGGTTATCGATTTCAATAGAGCTTTAAGATAGGAGATTGTCACTTTAGCACAGGTACTTGGTACTCCAGGTTACTTCCCAATAAGAGAGAAGTGGACTAATGGTTCTGTTTAATGGGATGTTTGGGCAGTAGCAGCAATAATATTAGAAAGTGACATGCAATGTATGTCTTACTTTGGTACAAAGCATGAAAAATAATCAATAAGTTTGGCTCAGAAACATATAAAGTAAAAAGATGTCTGCTAAGAAATTAAAAGCATAGTAGAGATGATAATCGTGAGAGCTCCTAACTATCCTCGGTTAACATTAGATGACATACTTGACCCACTTGAGAGAGCAAGGTTCAAAAGATATAATAAAGACAAGCAGATAAAATTTGTATGATTTAAGTAAACTTAAGTTCATTAAATATTCATAAAATTAAGATAAAACCTGCATTTTGTCTACTAACCCCAATAACACCCCAACTATACCCTACAAATCAAAGCACTTATAAACCTCACTAAGGGGTTTTGGGGTTTTGAATGAATATATTCACATATTAAATTGGCCCATAAAAGGGTTTGGCTTCTCTTTCTTCTCCTCTTCTTATGGCTTGCTTGGGCCCATATTTCTTCTCTTAGTGCCAGCTCCTGCATCTATGTTCATTTCATCTGGTTTTTAGACATCTTTATAAAGCCTCTTACTCACCTCATTAATTGTCTACGACTTTCTTTCTCTGTGAACCTTTGCATGCTCTTTCATAAGATATATACCAGTTCCAGATTTTCCTGCAAAGTTATATGTCAAAGCTTACTTGAAAGATAAGGATGCTTCTTAAGTTCCTCTAGCCAAGCTGAGGCTTATTAGAATGCCTTGCTTTTTCTAGTCTTCAGGAGAGATAGAATATCGTATCTTGTGTGCTTCTTCAATTATTTCTCTAATGAGATACTCCTCTTTTATTGTACCAAGGACACCAAAGAAAAAGTTCCTCTCTGGTAGTTTATTAGAGAGTTGTTTCTTGGTAAGGAAGGTAAACTACAACTTCCTCATCTTACATGGCATCCTCTTAAAGATTAGTGACTGAAATCTCAGGGTAGTTAGGAATTTCTATTAGTTTAATCTCTTTATTTTTAAAAGCTTTCTTCTCCTCGCAAAGTATTGCTTTCAAGAATGAAATTTCGGTACCTTCCATCGTTGGAAGGAATAAGCCAACTGTTTAAGATGTTAATAGTCGTCAAGTTATCATACCATGTAAAGTTAGGTATCGATAGAGATCTTCCTTACTTCTGAATCTAGAGATCATTTCTTGAGCCTCGACTCTTTTCATTTGATCATTGAGTGATTCCATCTTTGTTCCTCTTCCTATTAATGAATTTCAAATTATAATTTATAGACTTCTGGATACTATTGTTTAAAAACTTACTATTAAATATGGGCATCTTATAGGAGGTCAACCCTGTAAAGATACGTGGAGAAAGTTCGCAGAAGCTGTAACAAACTTCAGAGATGGAGCTCCATTTTTATCAATTTTGTTCCATTAAATTAGTACTAAATTTGTTTAAATTTAATTAGTACCGGTACTAAATCCGTTTAAGTTTAATTGGTACCAAGTTAATAGTACCAAAACTTAATTAGTACCTTAGTTTTAATCCAGTGAAGTTTTAATGGAAAAGTTCCAATCTGGTTTAAAACTTAATTGGTACCAGTACCAACCTGAACTTTATCTGAGTTGGTACCAGAATCAAAATTATTAAGAGTAAAATTACGAAAATTATACTTATAAACTGAGTATAATTATGAAGTCTTAGAGCTTAGATCAAACCATCATTAATGCTGTTGCAACTCCTATTTAGTCCAGATATAGCTATTGAGGTTTTAAGAGCTTTATAATAGAAATTTAAATTTGAATTTAAACATGGCGGTCAACTTAAATCGTAGAGCGGCACCTTTAGGAGCAGGTCAATCAATGCTCAACTTTGACTCAACTAAAAATCCTGAAATCATTTATGTTGAGAGGAGGTAGAGCTAAGAGCACTTGAATTTGAAACAGAGGTTTTTATCATAGAAGTATTAAACCAGAGGGAGAGTGCAGAGATAGGGGTTTAAACTTAAATTGATTATGTTGA
>ARYC01018490.1:0-16521 GCA_000711775.1 Oxytricha trifallax
GCAATTTTATTCCTTATTTTCTTCATTCTATAGTTTAGAACATCGAAAATCTCTTTTTAAGCTCCTCTTATGAGTAAATTGAAAAAAATAGAAAGGAATAACTAATTAAGAGATGTATGTAGTTTATGATTTTAAATTACTCTATACTTTTGAAAATTATTAATTACATGCTGCTTTATAATTTATCTCTTAATTTTCCCCATCTCAAATAATTTTCTTGTATCGGAAGAAATTCTTGAGGTAAGTAATCTGCAAGTAGTTTGAAGTTGAAATTGCGATTTTTGAGTTCACTCCAAAAATGAAAACGCGTGACTTATATACTTTTAAAATAGTAAATTAGACACTGAAAAAGGGACTTTAAGTAAAAACTTTAATAAAATTAATTAATGATTTGATCTTTTAATTCTATTCCTTAAACTGCTCTTCATTCATAACTTGGTAGCTGAGCTCTTGTCTCAATTATTTAACCATTTCTTGTATTTTTTATGCCTGAACTTCAATTGACTTCAAGTGCTTCTTTGTAATTATATTTGGATAATCCTTTGCTTCCACTCCTGTCTGGATCAATAATTAATGACTGAAATTTTATATAAATATATATGCAATTAATAAAATCTTTAGCTCAAAATCTTAAGAGCTGGAATCTATTTTAGGAACACACATTTGATAACTACCCCCTGTGAAAGCAGCCTAAGAGTATCTGAGCTTCTAGTTATTTTCCTATCTAGAAATTAGTGATTATAAAAATAACACGCCAATATAGATTCTAAAATTCTTACTTGCATTTGCAATTGCTTTTCCTTGGGATCATAACGAAGTGCAAGTTAACTGCTCGAGAAAGTACTAGTCGCTACAAACAAAAGTGTTAAGAATTAATAGAACATCAAAAATTAATGATTATATGTAGATTAAGAATAGTCTTCCAAATTTGAAATCAAGCATAACAAATCTTTCTTAAATGCACTCATTCAAATAACTTACCTTGTTTATTTTCAGCCAAGTTTTGGAAGAAGCATATATTCTTACGATTTGGTAGAGTTTAAGTGAATTTCAACTCCTCAATCAAAACAGTGGTTGACAAACCTAAGAAAATAACAAGAAGAGTTTGCATTGTGCTGCCAATTCTTTTGGTGCTTAGAGATTAAATTTATCTTTTTCGTCATTTTTAATTATTAAATTAATTATAGTACAAGTATTTAAATAAAACTAAGTGTAAGAAAATTAGGTAAAGCTAAGTTTATAGATAATTAACTATTTAAAGTAAATTATGATATATGTTAAATTTAAATCCACTTTTTCAATTTAAAAAGAAGCACTGCAAAAATATAGGTATATTTATATTAATATGTTGTGAATTCTTAAATTAACAGCTAATTTAGAATTCTCTATCAAATGAGCCCAAGATCGTTTAATTGGCCAACTTTAACTGATAATATTTAGATTTATAATGAATTAATTTAATTTATTTTTCCAATTTAGAATTTTTTCCTACAATATTATCAGAAGGGAATTAACCTCATCTTTCTTGCACACAAGGATCCAATAAACTCCTATCATAACTAAATTATATGAAAAATTAATACATTAATTAAAATCTGATTAAAGAATTGATTGGTGCTTAAGGAGACATATGGAAGTTTTTCTCTAAAAATCTCCATTTTTTAACAATTAAAATTAATTAAAAATATATTTAAGCTTTTAATTAATAAATCTAAACTTCATATTATTATGATCTTCGAGAGTCATCGTTTGAAACAGTATCTCTCGAGAATTTAAAATATTAACATTTTTATCAATATTTTTCATTATTTTCAAATAAATTTCTCGATATCTAAAAGGAAATACGATAATTCCTAATAGAATTAGAACATTTTTCTATCTTAAGTTAAAATATCATTTTTTACCACTAAGTTAAATTAAGGAATCCTAATAAGGCACCCTAAAAATCTTAACAGATTTATGACTATATCCTTAAGGATGTAATTAAGTAAAATAAGAAAAAAAAATATTTTATTAGAGAAGTTAATATATGATTATTTTTAACAATGACTTATTTATGCTTTAAAAAATTAAAAAATCCTCGAGAGACACTGTATTAAACAACGACTCTCGAAGATAAAAAACCTAAATCAACATAAAATCTAGCTTTAAAGCTATCATAATTATAACATCTCAATGAAACATAAAACACTATATGTTAAAGCAGCTGCAGCAAAAGTGTGTCTGGCTGCAACTATTATAAATGCACTATTTATGTAATTTATTTGGCTTTCTCTTGGATAATTCTTACTGCTTTTTTTAAATAGTTTTCAAGTGATTCTGTGAAAATGCCCAACACAGCTAACTCTTAACAATAAATTTTTGGGATTCTCTATTATTTCTGTTTTTTATGATAAAATTATTTGAAATTAAAATTATTGGAAGATCTTTAGTTGAAATTTAATCTTTGTGGTTGCTTCTTTGAGAGTTTTGACTTTATTATTTAATACTATTGCTATTATAGTTGTCCATTTTCTTGAGAAATAATTACTAAGTTTATTAATATTGATTTTAAAAGTTTTTTGTAAATGCTATTTACATTTCTAATTCAAGTTATCTTTTCTAGGAATCAATTTTGAATTTATTTTACAATTTCAAGGGAAATATTTTAAGTAAAATAAAAACTCTCAATAAAAATTGCCAATTAAAAAGATTAATTACAAGTCTATTTAAAGATTAATCTTGGCAAGATATATTTAAAAATTTCATTTAATTTAAAAATATTGAATCACAAACATAGATCAACACTTCAGCCCAGTCTTTGCTAAATCAATATTACCCAGCTTCTGAACTTTTGAATGGCGGGTACAAGAAAGTCAAGAGGTTTGGTGAAGGTACAGTCTTCCTTGCCATTGATACCAAAACACAAGGAATCAAACGGAAATATAGACCACCAAGTACTTGCAGATTAATTACTATTTAATATTATTTTTGGAATTTGATTCTCAATAGTTGACTGATTTTAATAAGGAAATAATTTTTGATATATTTATGAGTGAAAATTAATTTGCAGTTATTAAAAATAAGTGGAAGACAAACCATAAGATTATTAAAAATAGTAAAATCAGAAACAAGATAAAGATAGAGACACTAAAATGAAAGAATTAGAGTAAAATAAGCACTGTATGTTCTAGAAAATAAGCAGGTTCTCTTTAATCAAAATAAAGCCTTCGAAGGAGCCTTAAATTCAGTTCAATATTGAAATTAAGAGCAATTAGGTACCATTAAAATGTTTAAGCTAAATAGTTTCAATGTAAGTTCAAGCATCTATTTGCTATGTAAAAAGCAAATTTCTATCTATTAAAGGGGAGATATGGGATTCAATTCACAGCTCTGAGAGAAATCAGGATACTTCAAGTGTTAAATTCTCCAAATATCTTTGGACTGTATGATGTATTTTACATTTAGAAGACTATCCTTTTGGCTTTGGAATAAATGCTTATTGAATTTATAATCTCATTAGAGATCTGATATAGTTTAAAGTAAAAGCATATTAAGAATATCATGTTTTAGACCTTGTATGCTATGGATTATTTTCATTCAAATATTATTATGAATAAAGTAAGTCATTTCAAGTTTTCTTTATTAATTATTTGTAGGATATTACACCTGGTTGCATGCTGATAACAAATGGTTGTACTTTGAAGCTTGCTGATTTTGGTCTGGCTAAGATTTATGGAATGCCTGATAGACAACACTCAGCAAGAGAGGAAAACAAGAGAATAAAGAGCACCAGATAAGTTATTTGATTCTAAATTTTAAGGACCAATGATAGATATGTGGTCGGTTGGCTGCATACTTGGAGAATTAATGATTAGATCGCCACTCTTTTCAGGAAGAGCTAATATTGATTAATTGAATAAGATTTGAATATCAGAGTGTCTTAAAATCTAAATATCAAAAGAAGACTTTTATAAATAAATCCATATATGCATGATTTATGTTAAATGTCTGGGCAGGAGTTGAGGACCTCCCATTTTATCTCTAATTCATAATAATAGAAGTGAAGCCTTATAGAGAATTATTTCCCTTAACAAACGAGCAGTGTCTCGATCACCTTGATAAACTTCTTAAACTAAATCCTTGTAACAGACCTACATCGAGTGAAGCTATTCAGTATCCCTTTTTCACAAATGAAGATCCTCAAATGTTCAAAAATTCTGAACTGCCTATCCCGAACAAAAGCAAGAAGCAACAAGTAAGAAGTGTTTGAGTTTTAAATTAGAAGTATGTTAATTGTTTTAAGGATCTACATTGAAATGATATTTGCTCAATTTACCCTAAAATTTCATTACAAAAAATATACTATAAACTGATTTAATTATTTTTGTGGATTAATTTTTCTAACCTACTTGTAATATTTTGTAGTATTTGATTATATTTTTAAAAAGGGTAATTTAACTAAAATCATAAGTTTTTCTTAATTTTAAATAGTTCACATGAAGTTTTTAAATAGAAAGATTAATTGGTTACGATTCTAATTTAATTGTTTTATAACTACGATTTTATGTAATAAGATGAGTATAATTAGTTTTTCTATGTTCTATATTAAAATGATTTCAAGTGTTTTTTCTAAACAACAATATTACTACTTAATACAATTAGGAATAGTAATCACTCATTTTTTATTATAGATATAAGTTTAATAATATTACAAATTAATATTTTTATTATTTTCCTAGGAAGATTAAATTAATCGAAAATATACTACTATTTATTTATAAATACCTAAGTTCACCCGGAAATGAACAAGCGAGCTCAATTAATTTTAATTAAATGTATTACTATATGAATATAATAATTTATTATCAAAATTAATGTGCTAAAAAACTTAATGACTTCCAATATTACTAATATACTCTAAGTAATATTCAAAACTCAAAATCCCCTTAATGAGGTTTATAAGTGCTTTGGTTTTGTAGAGATTTTCTTAGGGGTTGGAGTTTAAAATAGGTTTTAATTAGAAATTTATAGTATATGTATTTAATTTAATCACTCAAAATGCACTTTTGGATAATGAGGGAGAAGTCTGAAATTTATCTTACTTAACCACACTCTATCTACTCTATTGATATGTCTGATCTTGAGTTTGGTTTAATTATTATTTACTCTGCCATTTGTTTTATTGATTGAGATACTCTGGTTTGTATCTATAAATTGCTTTATTCTTTGCTTCGCATCCTTTTCACACCCTGTTAAGTAATAATCGCTGCCATAGCCCACAAATCCCATCGAAAGTCTCCATCTCTCCAGTCTTCTCTTTCTGGATAATAGCCGTAAGTTCCCATAACACTCCCAAGTCTTGATACTTCCACTCTTAAAGCACTGTTTCAACTCTTGCTGGCGAAACTTCATCATTATATTTTCTGGCTTCAAATCTCTGTGAACAAAGCCTAATTTGTGAAGCTCTTTGATACCCTGTATAGTTTAGGTTGCTAATAATTCAAGCTATAATACTTTCATAATTAAAACAAATTTTTAATTGATAATTAAATAAAAATTGGTAATTAATTCCTATGTAAAGAAAATTGTCGAAGTCCTGCAACTGGGAGGAGGTTCAATATAATAATATAACGAGTAATCGTACTTGTGTTGCTCATCGCAAAAAGAGTTATTATTGTTTGTAATACATCACAAGATGGAGTTTAGCTGGAATAGATGGCTAACTCTAGAGTACCTTTGCACATAACTCTATCTAAATGTTAAGATATTGCCTGAGATTGATGACAATAGACGAGATGAAATTTGTCCAAGGTTACTCGAGCCAACAAGAAGCAATACGGAGAGTAAATTTTGCCCAATAGTATTCAGCCTATATTTAGAGAAAATTTGAATATTTAAAAAGATTATCATTAATAATCTAAAACTTAGATTTGTTATAATAATATTTTAAAAAACTTATTATGCTAACGAGCTAAGTCTAAATTTATTTTTTAGACATAGCTCGTAAAAATTAATTATCTTTGATTTTATACTATTTTAACTTTCACTATTAAATACTTACCATTCATATTAATTATATTAACTACTAGCCAATTATCATTACTCTTTTTTATTAACTTAATTATTTATTGGTTAAATTTCGTTTGAGTTATTAATTTAGTATAGGCATAAAAGTTTTAAATAGTTTTTAAGTAAAGCATAGTTCATATTAGTGTTTTATTAGTTATTCACTTATACTTGAATATAAGGTATAAATCAATTTTATTACATATAAAATAAGTAAATAATATATTTCTATTCTTGATTATTTAATCATTTTTTGGAAATTGTAAGTAATTTCTCTAATTCTTTTTAATGTTTGTCACCAGGTTACCTAAAATACAGATTTCCCAAAATAGTAATAGGAGATCAATGTATTGAATATCACGTGTGCAACTTATGTGGGAGTAATTAAGTATCCAGGCTAGGATGTTTATATTGTTCTTACTTAGAGATGATGTGATATCTATTGACTCAAGACACTATGGTAGGTGTAATTACTATGGGTTAATTACATAGTTACACTAGGTACTGCAATTAGATTCTCAACGTCGAAGTTTTCTCAGGTGGTGTAACTAGTTACACAGACTTCGTAAGTAATTACACTATGGGAGAATCTATTTATACCGAAAGAAGTGTTTAGATACATTAGTTTGCTACTGTACTCTACATGGAGGATCCCTGGACTATCTATTGCCAAAACCACTTATTCACTCCTGTGCAAGTTACTCACGGTAATATCAGTACTTCGTGGCCAATGATACTCCTTTTTGAAACGTGTATTATTAGCAACTGGACCTTCAGCATATATAAGGATCTAGGCTAAATCCTTTTGTACATAATTTACTCACCTTACAACATCTAGGTTGCTCAAGTAACTATTAATTGCTGCTAACTCTGTGTATAACAACTAACACAAGATAATTCCCTCATGTTGGGATATTTGAATGAGCAAATATAACTTGAATCGAAGTGCATATTGCATAACGATGTATTGTAGGCCAGAACTGTGAACGACGTTGATTCAGTTTTCAAGAACTCAGAGAAGTATGGCTGCTTAATGTGTCTCCAAAGTGATGAAAGCTACAGATGCAGTTAAACTTCAACTCATTGAGTAAAAATAGAGGAGAAATCCAATATTTAAAGAATAATCAATAATTTGCTTTCACTTTTTTAATGTTAATTTTAATAAATATAATTAAACTTTACTCTATATCGAATTTTTGAGATAGAGTGCGATAGAATATTATAAATTAATCTAATTATATAAAACTCAAAATAAAATGGAATTAAGTTTAAAAATAATCTAACACATTAAGAGATTGCTTATTTAACTATATCAATAATTTAACTATTAATACATAAAATTGAAAGGTACTGTCTTATTTTAATAATATTCTTATATTTAATATAAGATTAGTAAACTATATGAAAAAACATTAGAATATTTTAAAACTTAATTCCATTTATTTTGAGATTTAAATAATATGAGTATTATAATACTCTATCGCACTACATCTCAAAATCAATGAAATTACAAGATAGAGTAAAGTTTAATTATATTTATTGAAGCTAACATTAAAATAGTGAAAGCAAATTATTGATTATTCTTTAAATTTTGGATTTCCCTTCTATTTAAATTCTTTGCACCACTCTATCTAATTACCAATTTAAGCTTTTATCTTATATAAAAAATTTTTAATTCTGAAAGATTTATAATATAAAATTATTATAGACAGTCGCTTTTGGGATAATTACTTGGTCCTCAAAATTTCAAAACCTCAACTCAAAATAAAATCATATAAATTCTACATATACCAAATCCATTTTTAAATGCATCCAATTTAATTAAAAGTCAATAATTACCAAAAATTATTTAAAATAACATAATCAATTAAACTAATTTTATAATTTTGTTATTAAAATCAACTGCTTAGCTATATAAAAACAGCAAATAAGAGTGCAAATTCAATTCTACTATAAAATTCTAATTCTAGTGCCCAGTTAATATAAAATTTCATGAGCAAAAGTAATTTTACGAATGTTAACCTATTATATTTTCAATAATTACAGCTGCTTTTCGCTTAATTCACTTAAATTATTAAAGATTTTAATGCTTAACCTGATAAATTTAATTTCATATACTTTAACAAGCAAAATATATCGTATATAATGCATTAAATTAGCAAATATATAGATAATTAAGCAGAAGGAAAGAAAATTGGGATCGGTAGGTGCGCCTGTAAATGATCAATATAAATATATATATATATATATATATATATATATTATATATATATATAAAAATACAATTATGTAGTATTAAATTAAAAATATTTATTTATAATTATTTTAAATAAATCTCATGCGGAATAAATCATGGAAGTTTTTTCAGAGCAAAATAGTCAATTATTTATAGATTAGAAGTGAATTTATTATATAAAATAAAGCACCAAATCAAAAGAAGCTAACTAGAACTTTCAAAGAAATTTATTTCGAGCTCAAAGTCGTTGTGCAAAATACATTATATAGAATTTTTACAACTTTCCTTGTTATAATTGTAAATTAAAAATTGTGGAAAAATTAATCAGGAAATTATGAATTCATGGATGATTAGATTTTTATATCAATCTGAAAACGATGAATTTTAATCAAATTTGATGGCCTTCAACTTCCAACCAAGTTTAATAATATCAAAATTATTATAATTAAGTGAGAGTGGAGGATTATAATGACAGCCTCAGAAATACTCTATCTGAAATACAATATTAAATTATTATTTTTTTTTAAATGCAAGTTATTCGAAAGAAACTTAATAGACAATAGATTCTTTTTTAAATAATAGAAGACTCATGTGATTTAAAATTACATTTTAATTCGAGATAATAAAAATTTATTTTAATGTAATAAGATATACCTCATAAAGTAATTGCCAAAGTTATTATTTTTATAAATAATAAAAATCTTAATTTTATTATTCATTTCCCTTATGTTTAATATATAATTTTGCTATGAAAATTGAATCATACAATAATATACCAGATAGTAAATAATATTGAATGTTAAGAGCTTATCTGACTGAGATTTAAATGTGATATATAAATTTTATTTGCAAAGTGCAAAGTGGATATTAACAATTTTAATCCTGAAAAAATAGGGGAGTTTAATTTATCATATCCACATTCACAGTAGAGATAAGCTTTTCCAGTGTCCCTCTCAAAATTATAAAGAATTAATTATTTCTTATAAACTGTAAAAATATAAATATGAAAATTGACTTAGAAAATTTGCACAGAAAAATTTTCTCACTAAGCACATCAGGACACATAATCAACAATACTTAAAGTGCCATCTTTGCTTTATATTTTATTTTTCACTCTATATATTAATTTATTTATTTACTTTGAGGAGTAGTACTTTCAAAAGAGAATATGAGATTTAATAATATCTAAATAATTATTTAATGTCTCTCATTTCTTCAAGCACTCTTTTTTAATTTAAATATTTTCTTAATCTAATTATTAAAATACTAATTCATTATTTATTTTCACTATGTAAACTATGATTATAAAAAACTTAACATTCAAGCGAATAGAAAATCGCCAAAATTCATAGAATTTAATACTCCTCTTAATAAAGAAAACAATTTCATTGCCCAATTAAAATTTAACTTTAAATTTTGACAATATTTCATTGCCTAATAAAAACATATTTTTATTTTCAAAAAATGGTGTTTCTTAGAAAATTTAGAGTAAAATATAAATAGTTAATATTAATTTTTAATAGGAAGATCAGTAGGTTTCACCAGATCAGCACGAATATATATTGCAAGTTTGAGTATTGAAAATTAAACTAAAAGCCTGATTAAAATAATAAAATTATTGCTGAACTATTTCTGTATTCAAAAATTCTTAATATTATAAAATAAAATAATTCTTTAATTAAAAAGTTAAAGAAAGTGACTAGAAGTTGGGATGGACCAGGTGAACCGTTCTTTAAATATTCCGAAAAGCAAGCCCATTCGTGTGAATCACAGAATTCATAAGCTTTTAAGAGAGATCATAACAACCGTATACTCCACCGAGTAGCCTATATCATGAAGTATATTATGCTGAAATTCTTACAGTCAGTTGGGATATCTTTTGCTCCTCTTCTAGTATGCTGTGAAAATACCTCTACAGCAATTGGAACTCGTGTTTTTCTAACAACTTAAAAAGAAGTCTACTGATAAGATAGCTAAAAAACCTTAACAATTACTCGCCTTTTGCGAGGATTAAGTTAGTTCCACAAACTTAAAAAGTCCACTCTCAGTTCATATAAACAATGTCATCTTCAACTAGTTAGAGCAAAATTACCGAAGACTATCAGTCGATACTCTCTATAACAAAAGATAAAATCAACGAATTTAATCTTAGTAAGAACGTCTACTATTAACTCAATACCAAAGACCTCCAAAAATCCTCAAGAAACAACCTCGATTCCAGAGTCTTGTTAACTTAGATTCGTAATTCATAACGAATGAAGCCATTTTCTTCAATACTACCTACTACATAGTACACCTACTAAATAGTCATATCTATGTACTAACGAAATCTGAGGATAAAACACGTGTTTTCTCTTAATATGTCACGACAAATAATTTAATAACTACTATTTAATAGTAAATCAAATTAAAGAATCACCCAAATCTTATAATAATATACAAAGTGGATCCACCTTAACTAAATTTAGGAATCACCCAAGTGGAAAACACAATGGAAGGCAATAACAAGCACCAATCTCGTAGGTAAATGACTAATAACATAGACATTAATAAAAGTAAAATAAGTCGACACCAAGGTCTACAATCTTTTAAAACAAAACCCTGAGACCCCTTAATCCCTAAACCCAATAGATATTAGCAATAATCTAACTATCTAACCAATATGAATCAAACACGTTTATTCAACATTTATATAAAGAAAGTTACTATTTAATATAATAATAATGAAGTAAACAAAATAAAGATTCCCCAATATTAAATATGGAAAGTTTAAAGGTAAACAACAAATGGTGCCCAGTCTGCAATTCCAGAGACTGCTTAGAAAACTAATTCACGCACCTATTATCCAATTATGAGACACAACAAGAATTAAAAGAACACATAAGATTCACAGTCTACGTGGAAATTACCTATTACGACTACACTTCAGAAATCAACCAAACAATTCAATAAACTCAGTTTTTATACAGAGAAAGAGTTTATTTAGAGTAGATAAGGTCACACAGATAACAATGAAAATCTTAGTTTGAATTAAAATCAAACTGAAGTGACAACCAAAGAGAGATTGGACAGATCAGATGATATAACTAAAAAAAAATATAAAAGGGCTTGACTCTTATAAGCTGCCATGCTTTAATGATCGGGGATCCCCAGAGACCTCAATGTGATCAAATTATTATTATTATAAAATAAAATTATTTAATAAAATAAATTATTGCAAAGAAATCTTCCCTATTAATAAAAATAATATCATTTTCACAAAGAATATTATTAATTCATTAATTTTACTGGAAATTATTGTTAAATAAGTTTAGGAAATATATATATTTAAAACATTTTGTATATGAAATATTCAATTATAAAGGCTTAAGAGTTTTTAAATTTGAAACTTTTTTTCTCATTTTATAAAAACTGCTTAATTGCTTGTTTTTATATAAATAAATTCATCATCTATTTATAGCACTTTTATCTATAACTTTGAACCATATTATATAAAATCTAGTTTTAATTATATTGTTAGAATACACTTGATTTTGGAAAAATAAATTAAAATATATATGTTTTCATCGTAATTAGTGTAAATTAATTTTCAGAAAACCTTGAAAATATAGTACTTGTTCAATAAAGAATTTAAAAATAAGATTGACTTCACTTTTGGCGGTACCCCTCTATCTCATCGTAAAAGGGAGATAACTAAACTTTAATTTTGGCATTAAAATCAACTAAACAAATCACCAGAATTAAAGTTATGTTCTCTTGCTTAAGCGATGCAATAAAGGGGTACTGTCAATTGGGAAGTCCAGCTTATTTTTAAAGTCTATATTGAACAAATACCATATTTTCTTGGTTACCTGAAAATTAATTGACACTAATACGATGAATAAATATTTATTTTAATTTATTATTCCCAAATCAAATGTATTCCAAGAATAATACATATTTATATTCACCCAAACTAATCTATTACGTCAATAATATACGTAAAGCTAAATATTCTTAAAGTTTCTTATACTCTTACTGTTAAATTTAGTAAATTCAATCTTATTAGACTTTATAATCTCATAATCTTTAGTCAGCCTAACTTTCTATTTATAACTAAATATCAATAACCAAATTCTCATATTAAATAACGATCAATTGGTTAAATTTATAACAAAAAAAAAGTAATTGAATTTTAAATAATTTGAAACACTTAATCGTGATAAATTAATTGCATTAAAAATAAATATTTTTGTTTTTATTTCATGATAAATATATAATATGAATATAAACTGGTTTTGGTTAATTCCCAGTAATATTTTCTGTTATGCATCAAATAATAATAATAACAATAATATATAATGAAAATTGTAAACATAACTTAAACAAAAAATTTCTTTTAATTAATCCTATTTCTTGTAAAGTCATTTAAGATTATCTAGTCTAGTATATATAAATTTGTGATTAAATAGAAATCAATTTGGACTAAATATGAATAAATTAGTTTTTAAATAAACTTTTAATATTAAAAATTCAAATTAGGTAATAAAGACAACTAATATGATAATTATATTTAAATTTACGATGTAAAATATTCTCATTCCTAGTTGACTTATTATTTATATTATTTTTTTCAAATATATTCATATGTACATATATTTTTCTTCTCTTTAAAATTATAACAATTTAAATCATTACATACAAATAAAAGATATCAAATATTAATTACATAAATTATAAAACAGATTTGATAAACTATTCATTTTAAACATTGATTTTTATTGAAATCTTATTAAATTGTTATTGAAAACATTTAGTGTAAGTTAAAAACAAAATACATATATAAGAATAATTAGTAATTTAAAAATTATGCAACTGCCAAGTTGTAATTAGTAAGAGTAAATTTATTTGGAAATTTATATTAAGGGATAAAAATGCTGAAGGCTCTTCTTACCTACCCTTCCTCCAGATGCATCAGAAATGTTCACCACCAAACTTGAAAGTAGTATAAATTGATGTCATGCCCTCCTTTTAATTACTCCAAATTTTTAAACAGGAGAATATGTTTGATACCATTAAATGTTATACCAGCTACTTATAAGATTCCTCTAAGCGACTCTTACTCTGAAAAGTTACTACAGAAACCTGAATTTTCAGTGCTTATTACCACACACAAATATCAGCGAACCATGAGTTAAAAGCCCTCTAATCTATCAGATTTGATCAGTCAACCAACTTTCTAGACTGGACAGTAGGTCCGAAACAAAAGTAACTATTTGTCTTTTTTTATTTATATAAAAAATGAAATATAAATTAGAAATGATATAATGCCGATAAAGTTAATAAAAATATTTTTAAAAATGATCAATGTATTTTTGTATAAAATTATTATTACTCTATAAAAAATCCATATAACATATAAAATTTTGGTTTTCTCAAGAAATGGTTTTAATTATCTTAAAAGTTTAGGTTTTATAATTTGTTTACTTTGAATAATTATAAAATGGAATTTTTTTAAGATTGAATCCAAACCCAATCTACAACTGTAAATAATTCAAAAAAAAATTCTTAATATAATATCAAGAGACATATTATTGGAAGAATCAGTAAATAAAAAGGAATTTTGATTTATATCATTTAGTATTTGGAAAATTGAAATTATTTTTAATATTTAAATTATTTCAAAATTTTTTTCGAAATAAACTATTTAGGTTTGAAAAATAATTATAGAATAATTTAATTGAAACATAGTAAAAATAAAAGATTATTAGTTTTAAAAGAAGATTGAATGATAATTGCATCATTTAAAAAAAAGAAATTATATTGGTATATTTCGAACGTAGCAAACAAATCTAAAAATACAAATTTCAACATTTTAAAAATAGTTAATAGAATTGATTTTAAAATCTGGGCGGATTTCTAAACAAAAGTGAATTTTTAAAAACATTCAAATAAAATTTAATAAAAAATTAAATGCATAAATTTTTAAAATATAGGCATAGAATTATTATATTGGGAGTAGAAAATATTTTAAAGGATAATAGAAGCTTATTATAAATAATAATAGATCATTTTCATAAATAATAATAAGATAACATTGAGGTCTCTGGGGACCCCGATAATATATATAAACAGGTTAAGGGTCAAGCCCTTTTAGATTTTAGGTGCCTTGTGATTGAGACACCATTCAGTTCCTACTGCTCTGCTGCTGAATTCATTTCCTCTTCTTCTTTAAGATGATTCTGGTTTTCTTTGACTTGTAATTCTTAGTGATTATGGTTCTACTAATTAACTGTCCATGTGCTAATTTAGTGATGTCATTAACTATGGAGTTTATCAAAGAGGCTTCGAGTTCCTTGACCTATTTAGTACTTAGCACTAGTCTCAGGGTAGTGCTACAAATATTCTTTAGGTTTTTATGTTTCCACCTTTAGATTCATCCAGGTTAGATCCTTAGTTTAGGTTTGATATTTATTATTAATTATTTTAATTCCCAAACTTTAATAAGATTTCCTTCTTATTTGTTATTTCTGATGTGAATCTGGTCAGATTGTCGACTTTTTGTAATATTTGTTGAAGAATTGTCTTTCTTCTGAAGGCTTATACCAACTATTCAGCACTTCAAATTTAACTCTTGTTTAGCCATTAATGAGTTCATTCTATGGCTGGAGCGTTGTTGTACTAAGTATGTTTAGTATATCATTTATTTTTGATGTTTATTAAGGGTCGGGGTCTGTGGGATGTGTCATTATGGTTTGGTCAAAAGTTCTTTTGTTGTATTTTGAGTAGTCTTTACCTTCCCTATTTAGTACTAGATGTGCTTCTTCCCTATCTTAGGTGATTTTCTCCTATTTAGCAGTGAAAAGAAGTTGAGAATAGTGAACCTTAGAAAATGGGGTTTGATGTTCAGGTCTCTCTATTTTGTTATCTACTAACCTTGAGATACTAATGCCTGGGTTAAAAATGTCTTTCCATAAGGTGTTCTATGGACTGGCGTGGTTAATGGGCTTACCCATATGAAGGCCATACAGTTTTAGTGTTATTATATAGTGATGTGTTTGAAGCCTTAGGTATAGTTGTGTTTTATTTTTTTAAAAAAAAAAACAGATCTTGAGTTCCTGATTTTAGAATTTTGGCAATCTAATAGCTAAGAATTTTTACTTCTATGGTTAGTTATGCCTTTGATTATAAGTTTGGTTGAAGAGACTTTTTTGTTTGATTGGTCTCGAACAAACTTTTGAATCTGTGATAATTTGGTTGGTATATTGGAAGATAAGTTGTATGGGTCTCTTATTTCTTATGTTTAAACTTTCTTTTATTCATTTTCTTCTCAATTGTTTCTATGAATCGCTTGGAGAATTAGTCAGACATTATGGCTTCATCTAGTGAATAGGATAATAGGTTAGCCTCTTTTTGGTTGAGGTATATATTTAACAGTCCCATGATTGCAAAGTCGGCTAATTTCTACTTTTAATCTTCATTAAAGTATTATAGTAGTTTCCCCTTGTCTTCATAAAGACTTTCAGCATATGATGTGATGGAGTGGGGTGAGTAGGTGTAGTTGATGTTTGGTTAGTTATAAATGTGTGTCATTTCTGTCTTATCGTCACAAATCCTTTAGATGTCAACCTTGAACTTTTTAAGTTAATAATATAGTTTTCATTTAGTAACTACAAAAAAATTAAAATACAATTTGTTTAATGGCATAATTATTTAGCGGAAAAACTGATTTTCATAACATTAAGATTCTTAATTAATTAAATATCATTCTAAATGTTAATTCCTATAAATATGAAAAATTATAACTTAAATTGTATTTAGTTTAGAAATGTAACAAAAATTAAATTTATTAATTAATTTCTATTATTAATGCCACATAAAATACTACAAAAAAAAAGACTAATTATCAATCCTCTTAAAATTTATGTGATTGAATTGTATTATTGTTTTATATAGGGTAACATAAAAGAGAATTTTTAGAAGGAACACTTGAATAAAAGTACTTAAAAAGCTGAATATAAATAATAAAAATTTCTTTTTAAGAAATAAAATGGAAATATAGTTTTTTGTTAAATTTATTGTAAATTTAAAATTTTTTTAATTGCTAAAGATCAGTTTAATTGATAAATATTGCTAGTATCATTAAATTATGAAAATACTAATTTTTAATTGATTTTATAATTGAAAAGATATTATTAATGATAAAAATGAAGAAGTATAGAATCAAGTTTAGCAGAATTTAAATGGAGACACTGCTT
>ARYC01018492.1:0-75500 GCA_000711775.1 Oxytricha trifallax
TTTTAATCAAATTTGATGGCCTTCAACTTCCAACCAAGTTTAATAATATCAAAATTATTATAATTAAGTGAGAGTGGAGGATTATAATGACAGCCTCAGAAATACTCTATCTGAAATACAATATTAAATTATTATTTTTTTTTAAATGCAAGTTATTCGAAAGAAACTTAATAGACAATAGATTCTTTTTTAAATAATAGAAGACTCATGTGATTTAAAATTACATTTTAATTCGAGATAATAAAAATTTATTTTAATGTAATAAGATATACCTCATAAAGTAATTGCCAAAGTTATTATTTTTATAAATAATAAAAATCTTAATTTTATTATTCATTTCCCTTATGTTTAATATATAATTTTGCTATGAAAATTGAATCATACAATAATATACCAGATAGTAAATAATATTGAATGTTAAGAGCTTATCTGACTGAGATTTAAATGTGATATATAAATTTTATTTGCAAAGTGCAAAGTGGATATTAACAATTTTAATCCTGAAAAAATAGGGGAGTTTAATTTATCATATCCACATTCACAGTAGAGATAAGCTTTTCCAGTGTCCCTCTCAAAATTATAAAGAATTAATTATTTCTTATAAACTGTAAAAATATAAATATGAAAATTGACTTAGAAAATTTGCACAGAAAAATTTTCTCACTAAGCACATCAGGACACATAATCAACAATACTTAAAGTGCCATCTTTGCTTTATATTTTATTTTTCACTCTATATATTAATTTATTTATTTACTTTGAGGAGTAGTACTTTCAAAAGAGAATATGAGATTTAATAATATCTAAATAATTATTTAATGTCTCTCATTTCTTCAAGCACTCTTTTTTAATTTAAATATTTTCTTAATCTAATTATTAAAATACTAATTCATTATTTATTTTCACTATGTAAACTATGATTATAAAAAACTTAACATTCAAGCGAATAGAAAATCGCCAAAATTCATAGAATTTAATACTCCTCTTAATAAAGAAAACAATTTCATTGCCCAATTAAAATTTAACTTTAAATTTTGACAATATTTCATTGCCTAATAAAAACATATTTTTATTTTCAAAAAATGGTGTTTCTTAGAAAATTTAGAGTAAAATATAAATAGTTAATATTAATTTTTAATAGGAAGATCAGTAGGTTTCACCAGATCAGCACGAATATATATTGCAAGTTTGAGTATTGAAAATTAAACTAAAAGCCTGATTAAAATAATAAAATTATTGCTGAACTATTTCTGTATTCAAAAATTCTTAATATTATAAAATAAAATAATTCTTTAATTAAAAAGTTAAAGAAAGTGACTAGAAGTTGGGATGGACCAGGTGAACCGTTCTTTAAATATTCCGAAAAGCAAGCCCATTCGTGTGAATCACAGAATTCATAAGCTTTTAAGAGAGATCATAACAACCGTATACTCCACCGAGTAGCCTATATCATGAAGTATATTATGCTGAAATTCTTACAGTCAGTTGGGATATCTTTTGCTCCTCTTCTAGTATGCTGTGAAAATACCTCTACAGCAATTGGAACTCGTGTTTTTCTAACAACTTAAAAAGAAGTCTACTGATAAGATAGCTAAAAAACCTTAACAATTACTCGCCTTTTGCGAGGATTAAGTTAGTTCCACAAACTTAAAAAGTCCACTCTCAGTTCATATAAACAATGTCATCTTCAACTAGTTAGAGCAAAATTACCGAAGACTATCAGTCGATACTCTCTATAACAAAAGATAAAATCAACGAATTTAATCTTAGTAAGAACGTCTACTATTAACTCAATACCAAAGACCTCCAAAAATCCTCAAGAAACAACCTCGATTCCAGAGTCTTGTTAACTTAGATTCGTAATTCATAACGAATGAAGCCATTTTCTTCAATACTACCTACTACATAGTACACCTACTAAATAGTCATATCTATGTACTAACGAAATCTGAGGATAAAACACGTGTTTTCTCTTAATATGTCACGACAAATAATTTAATAACTACTATTTAATAGTAAATCAAATTAAAGAATCACCCAAATCTTATAATAATATACAAAGTGGATCCACCTTAACTAAATTTAGGAATCACCCAAGTGGAAAACACAATGGAAGGCAATAACAAGCACCAATCTCGTAGGTAAATGACTAATAACATAGACATTAATAAAAGTAAAATAAGTCGACACCAAGGTCTACAATCTTTTAAAACAAAACCCTGAGACCCCTTAATCCCTAAACCCAATAGATATTAGCAATAATCTAACTATCTAACCAATATGAATCAAACACGTTTATTCAACATTTATATAAAGAAAGTTACTATTTAATATAATAATAATGAAGTAAACAAAATAAAGATTCCCCAATATTAAATATGGAAAGTTTAAAGGTAAACAACAAATGGTGCCCAGTCTGCAATTCCAGAGACTGCTTAGAAAACTAATTCACGCACCTATTATCCAATTATGAGACACAACAAGAATTAAAAGAACACATAAGATTCACAGTCTACGTGGAAATTACCTATTACGACTACACTTCAGAAATCAACCAAACAATTCAATAAACTCAGTTTTTATACAGAGAAAGAGTTTATTTAGAGTAGATAAGGTCACACAGATAACAATGAAAATCTTAGTTTGAATTAAAATCAAACTGAAGTGACAACCAAAGAGAGATTGGACAGATCAGATGATATAACTAAAAAAAAATATAAAAGGGCTTGACTCTTATAAGCTGCCATGCTTTAATGATCGGGGATCCCCAGAGATCTCAATGTGATCAAATTATTATTATTATAAAATATAATTATTTAATAAAATAAATTATTGCAAAGAAAATCTTCCCTATTAATAAAAATAATATCATTTTCACAAAGAATATTATTAATTCATTAATTTTACTGGAAATTATTGTTAAATAAGTTTAGGAAATATATATATTTAAAACATTTTGTATATGAAATATTCAATTATAAAGGCTTAAGAGTTTTTAAGTTTGAAACTTTTTTTCTCATTTTATAAAAACTGCTTAATTGCTTGTTTTTATAAATATAAATAAATTCATCATCTATTTATAGCACTTTTATCTATAATTTTGATCCATATTATATAAAATCTAGTTTTAATTATATTGTTGGAATACACTTGATTTTGGAAAAATAAATTAAAATATATATGTTTTCATCGTAATTAGTGTAAATTAATTTTCTAGAAAACCTTGAAAATATAGTACTTGTTCAATAGAAATTTAAAAATAAGATTGACTTCACTTTTGGCGGTACCCCTCTATCTCATCGTAAAAGGGAGATAACTAAACTTTAATTTTGGCATTAAAATCAACTAAAAAAAACACCCAGAATTAAAGTTATGTTCTCTTGCTTAAGCGATGCAATAAAGGGGTACTGTCAATTGGGAAGTCCAGCTTATTTTTAAAGTCTATATCGAACAAATACCATATTTTCTAGGTTACCTAAAAATTAATTGACACTAATACGATGAAAAAATATTTATTTTAATTTATTATTCCCAAATCAAATGTATTCCAAGAATAATACATATTTATATTCACCCAAACTAATCTATTACGTCAATAATATACGTAAAGCTAAATATTCTTAAAGTTTCTTATACACTTACTGTTAAATATAGTAAATTCAATCTTATTAGACCTTATAATCTCATAATCTTTAATCAGCCTAACTCTCTATTTATAAATAAATATCAATAACCAAATTCTAATATTAAATAACGATCAATTGGTTAAATTAATAACAAAAAAAAGTAATTGAATTTTAAATAATTTGAAACACTTAATCGTGATAAATTAATTGCATTAAAAATAAATATTTTTGTTTTTATTTCATGATAAATATATAATATGAATATAAACTGGTTTTGGTTAATCCCCAGTAATATTTTCTGTAATGCATTAAATAATAACAAATATATAATAAAAACTGTAAACATAACTTAAACAAAAAATTTCTTTTAATTAATCCTATTTCTTGTAAAGTCATTTAAGATTATATAATCTAGTATATATAAATTTGTGATTAAATAGAAATCAAATTTGGACAATATGAATAAATTAGTTTTTAAATAAACTTTTTATATTAATAATTCAAATTATGTAATAAAGATAACTAATATGATAATTATATTTAAATTTAGGATGTAGAAATATTTTCATTCCTAGTTGACTTATTATTTATATTATTTTTTTCAAATATATTCATATGTACATATATTTTTCTTCTCTTTACAATTATAACAATTTAAATCATTATATCCAAATAAAAGATATCAAATATTTATTACATAAATTATAAAATTGATTTGATAAATTATTCATTTTAAACATTGATTTTTATTGAAATCTTATTAAATTGTTATTGAAAACATTTAGTGTAAGTTAAAATCAGAATACATATATAAGAATTATTAGTAATTTAAAAATTATGCAACTGCCAAGTTGTAATTAGTAGGAGTTAATTTATTTGGAAATTTATATTAAGGGATAAAAATGCTGAAGGCTCTTCTTACCTACCCTTCCTCCAGATGTATCAGAAATGTTCACCACCAAACTTGAAAGTAGTATAAATTGATGTCATGCCCTCCTTTTAATTACTCCAAATTTTTAAACAGGAGAATATGTTTGATACCATTAAATGTTATACCAGCTACTTATAAGATTCCTCTAAGTGACTCTTACTCTGAAAAGTTACTACAGAAACCTGAATTTTCCGTGCTTATTACCAGGCACAAATATCAGCGAACCATGAGTTAAAAGCCCTCTAATCTATCAGATTTTATCAGTCAACCAACTTTCTAGACTGGACAGTAGGTCCGAAACAAAAGTAACTATTTGTCTTTTTTTATTTATTTAAACAATGAAATATAATTTAGAAATTATATAATGCCGATAAAGTTAATAAAGATATTTTTAAAAATTATCAATGTATTTTTGTATAGAATTATTATTACTCTATAAAAAAATCCATATAACATATAAAATTTTGGTTTTGTTAAGAAATGGTTTTAATTATCTTTAAAGTTTAGGTTTTATAATTTGTTTACTTTGAATTTTTTTTAAATGGAATTTTTTTAAGATTGAATTTAAAGCCAATCTACAACTGTAAATGATTCAAAAATAAATTCTTAATATAATATCAAGAGACATATTATTGGAAGAATCAGTAAATAAAAAGGAATTTTGATTTATATCATTTAGTATTTGGAAAATTGAAATTATTTTTAATATTTAAATTATTTCAAAATTTTTTTCGAAATAAACTATTTAGGTTTGAAAAATAATTATAGAATAATTTAATTGAAACATAGTAAAAATAAAAGATTATTAGTTTTAAAAGAAGATTGAATGATAATTGCATCATTTAAAAAAAAGAAATTATATTGGTATATTTCGAACGTAGCAAATAAATCTAAAAATACAAATTTCAACATTTTATAAATAGTTAATAGAATTGATTTTAAAATCTGGGCGGATTTTTAGACAAAAGTGAATTTTTTAAAACATTCAAATAAAATTTAATAAAAAATTAAAATGCTGTAAATATTCTTAAAATATATTCATAGATTTATATATTTTGTGGTTAGAAATTATTTTATTGGGTAGTAGCAGCTATATTTTAAATTATAATTTATGGTTTTCATAAATAATAATAAGATCACATTGAGGTCTCTGGGGACCCCGATCAACTATATATAAACATGTTAAGGGTCAAGCCCTTTTAGATTTTAGGTGCCTTGTGTTTGAGACACCATTCAGTTCCTACTGCTCTGCTGCTGAATTCATTTCCTCTTCTTCTTTAAGATGATTCTGGTTTTCTTTGACTTGTAATTCTTAGTGATTATGGTTCTACTAATTAACTGTCCATGTGCTAATTTAGTGATGTCATTAACTATGGAGTTTATCAAAGAGGCTTCGAGTTCCTTGACCTATTTAGTACTTAGCACTAGTCTCAGGGTAGTGCTACAAATATTCTTTAGGTTTTTATGTTTCCACCTTTAGATTCATCCAGGTTAGATCCTTAGTTTAGGTTTGATATTTATTATTAATTATTTTAATTCCCAAACTTTAATAAGATTTCCTTCTTATTTGTTATTTCTGATGTGAATCTGGTCAGATTGTCGACTTTTTGTAATATTTGTTGAAGAATTGTCTTTCTTCTGAAGGCTTATACCAACTATTCAGCACTTCAAATTTAACTCTTGTTTAGCCATTAATGAGTTCATTCTATGGCTGGAGCGTTGTTGTACTAAGTATGTTTAGTATATCATTTATTTTTGATGTTTATTAAGGGTCGGGGTCTGTGGGATGTGTCATTATGGTTTGGTCAAAAGTTCTTTTGTTGTATTTTGAGTAGTCTTTACCTTCCCTATTTAGTACTAGATGTGCTTCTTCCCTATCTTAGGTGATTTTCTCCTATTTAGCAGTGAAAAGAAGTTGAGAATAGTGAACCTTAGAAAATGGGGTTTGATGTTCAGGTCTCTCTATTTTGTTATCTACTAACCTTGAGATACTAATGCCTGGGTTAAAAATGTCTTTCCATAAGGTGTTCTATGGACTGGCGTGGTTAATGGGCTTACCCATATGAAGGCCATACAGTTTTAGTGTTATTATATAGTGATGTGTTTGAAGCCTTAGGTATAGTTGTGTTTTATTTTTTTAAAAAAAAAAACAGATCTTGAGTTCCTGATTTTAGAATTTTGGCAATCTAATAGCTAAGAATTTTTACTTCTATGGTTAGTTATGCCTTTGATTATAAGTTTGGTTGAAGAGACTTTTTTGTTTGATTGGTCTCGAACAAACTTTTGAATCTGTGATAATTTGGTTGGTATATTGGAAGATAAGTTGTATGGGTCTCTTATTTCTTATGTTTAAACTTTCTTTTATTCATTTTCTTCTCAATTGTTTCTATGAATCGCTTGGAGAATTAGTCAGACATTATGGCTTCATCTAGTGAATAGGATAATAGGTTAGCCTCTTTTTGGTTGAGGTATATATTTAACAGTCCCATGATTGCAAAGTCGGCTAATTTCTACTTTTAATCTTCATTAAAGTATTATAGTAGTTTCCCCTTGTCTTCATAAAGACTTTCAGCATATGATGTGATGGAGTGGGGTGAGTAGGTGTAGTTGATGTTTGGTTAGTTATAAATGTGTGTCATTTCTGTCTTATCGTCACAAATCCTTTAGATGTCAACCTTGAACTTTTTAAGTTAATAATATAGTTTTCATTTAGTAACTACAAAAAAATTAAAATACAATTTGTTTAATGGCATAATTATTTAGCGGAAAAACTGATTTTCATAACATTAAGATTCTTAATTTAATTTAAATATTCATTCTAAATGTTAATCCTATAAATATGAAAAATTCTAACTTGAATTGTATTTATTTAATTTAGAATTGTAACAACAATTATATTTATTAATAAATTTCTATTATTAATTCCACCTAAAATACTACAAAAAAGAGAGACTAATGATCAACCCCCTTAAAATATATGTGATTGAATTTTATTATTGTTTTCTATAGGGTAACACTAAAGACAATTTTTAGAAGGAACACTTGAATAAAAGTACTTAAAAAGCTGAATATAAATAATAAAAATTTCTTTATTAAGAAATAAAATTGAAATATAGTTTTTTGTTAAATATATTGTAAATTTCAGAATTTTTTAATTGCTTAAGATCAGTTTAATTGATAAATATTGCCTAAATCATTAAATTATGAAGCTATGAATTCTTATTTGATTTTAAAATGGAAAAGAAATTATTAATGATAAAAATGAGGAAGTAAAGAAACAAGTTTAGACAAAATTTAAATGGAGACGCTGCTTAGCAGGAGGCATTAATGATTTGGCAATGAAATGTAAATGGTATCAGAGGTGTGTTAAAATCTGGAAAGTTCCAAGAAATCTGAGAAAAAGGTAAGTTATAGGACTCTATTTAATTGTAAACGTCTTTAAATTCTAAGTTATTTAAATCCGATCAGACTTCTTTATATTACATTGATCTTTAAACTGACAATAAGTCTGATCAGTTTTGTAAATTAAAAAAAATCCTTATATTTCCCAATATAACATCAAGCTTTTTTTTATTCTCTATTCCTAAACGATGCCAGCATACTATTATACTTGATAAAACTAAATTTGTTTTTGAATTCTTTAATAGATTTATAGAGATTAAAAACAATCTTTTTAATAGCTTAACCACATATTTTGTGTTTGAATGAGACAAAAATTGATGCTGACGCTTTAGCTAATAAAAATATAAAATTGCAAATTTCAGCTTAGTGATTCCCAATTAATTGATACTCAATACTGGAATTGCTGTTTAGTAAAGAAGAGTTATGCAGGCACCGCAAAAATTATTATTTTAAAGTTGTTTTACAAGTGAATTTTTTATTAGCACATTATTCACAGTCTATAAATTTCACAAATAAAGTTCTCTTTAAAATACATAATTATTTTTATGATAACAATAACTATAAAGGGAGCAAGCCAATAAAGTACATAATTATCCTAAAAAAAATTAAATAATAAACTTTGAATAATTTGAAGTAATTTTTTAATAATAAACTTTTTATATTTATAATTATTATGGCATTGGATATCCAAACATGATAAGGAGGGGAGAATAGTAAACGCTTAATTTGATATATTTAACTTGGTGACTACTTATTTACCAAATGCTGGAGTCATAGGATTTGAAAGATTATGATACCGAGTCAATGAATGGTATTGCGATTTTCATACTTACCTTAAGAATAGAGAAGTAACTATTGCAATTTAAGTAAATAACAAAGTCAAACTCTCTTTTCTTAATAAAATAAATCTAAATTTACTGATTTCTTAGTAAATACATGAATTATTATGCTGAATTTAAAGCTTAATTTTACTCGAATTTTATTCATTAATAATTTATGAATACTGTGAAGCTAGGGAATTTGTTTGGGACTTAAACGTAACTAATAAACCAATAGATATTTACAAAGGAATAATGAGCATGCAAATACATTTAAGAGAGGAATACATTCAAATCCTTCCTCAAAGACCGTGCATTTATTGACACTTACAAACACCTCATTCCCATAGTGTCAAGTATATGATATTAATTAAATAAAGCTAGAACAATTAATTATAAATTATTTTTCTTATTGGAATCCTAGAAGAGGACCAGAGACAAAGATATAAATTTATACTTTTGAGAGAATTATTAATTATTAATCAATGCATTATCAAGATCAAATCTTTCAAGAATTTTAGCATTATAGAAGTATGATCTTCTAGTATGAAAATTCTTAATTTTAAGAATGTATTTTAATTATAATTGTATAATTCAATTACTACTACAATCAAGAAAGACTATTAGATAACAATCTCGTGAGACAATTATTACAATAACTATCCGTCGACAATTTTTTCTGATAATTTTCAGGCATTTTTTAATAATGAATGTTGAAACATTATTATTTAACATTGAATAATTCTTGATAGATTTAGGTATTTTCTTGGAGAATTCAGAACAATGTCCTATCTTTTCAAAAAATATCTTTCCCTAAAAAATTAACTAAGGATTCAAACATAAATACCCTAAAAAGCAAAAAGGATTAATGATAAATCCTTATGGAACTATGATAATAAAAATGGATTTTTAAGATTCCTAAATTTCAGTAAGTAAAGATAAAAAAATGTGATTAGAAAAATTCATTAAAAACAGTGCAGAGATTATAGCATCTGCCACGAATGATGTTTAGACTTTATTTTTTTATACATTAATTTAATCATAAATTATTTAGAGATAAATCACATTCTTCAAGATTTGATGTTTCAATCTTAAACGCCTCAATTTATTTTTGGTCAATTTGAATGTGATGATTCTTATAAGAAATTACAATAATATTTATATTCAAGATTAAGGATGGCGTTCAGATTACTTTTCAGTGAGTGATTCCATGATGCCATCTGTTTAAACTTCAGAAATTAACAATGAGTAACATGGTTCTGATCAAGGCTCACTATAACTTTCCTTCAATCCTGATGAAAAAAAAAAAAATAGATTCTTAATCATTATTTTTTTTAACAAAAATTTTCGACTAATGTATTTATATAATATCACTTTTGAAATTTATTACCTATATAAATATTAAATACATTGATAAATTTGTACCAAATAAACTTTAGCAAAGGGATGCACACTTACAGGTAGTAAACGCTAAAGTTGATTATAAATTATAAGAAGACTTTTAATTAATTTTAATAAATTGTGTTGTATTTGTCTTAATGAATTTATATAATTATGCTGCAGAGGGATTTCAATAAAAAGGTAAACGGGAAATTGACAGACCAAAACCCTGAACCAAAAGATATAAATAGTAAAACTAAGGAAATCATCAAGAGCTCAGCTGGTCAAATCATTTAGAAGAAAATATTGTGAGAATTCAAAATAAATTATTTTATCTTATTCTAATTAATTTAAAAAATTAAAATTTTCATTTTGTAATAGTTTCCCCTGATTAATATTGCCTAAGTTAGCTCCATAAAGGGACTAGTCGATTGATTTAAATTGGGAAAAACTACCCGACAAAAATAATGTTAATTTATTATTATTCTTCTAATATCTTATACTCAAAATCATCTATAAATTCATTGAAAACCTTTATAAGTCATAAACATAAATTTTCAAAAGTTTTTGTTTGAATTAAATTATACTTAAATTCCATTAGAGTAATTAAGATCGCTTTACAACATAAAATAGAAAACTTTTAGCGACACTACGTTTTAGTGAAAAGTGAAATTAATTACTGTAGTTCATTTATCAATAATTAATCTGAGAAAAAACTATTAAAATCATTGTATGAGTGACTGGGCTTGCTTGGCGTTTGAACTGAGGGTGCCTTGGGTGAATTATCTGAGCATTTCGAGGCGTTTACTAGTTTGTAAATGGGTCCCATGTGGCATGCGCTTATATACTCTCAAGAACTTGAAGTCGCCTGATTCTTTTTCGAAATTGATTTATAAATGAACTTAAATATAGGCGAAATGTGATAGATTAAGGTGCAAATCCATAAGTTGACCAGCAACTTGTCTGTTAATAGTCTAGTTCTTGTATTAAGCATTGTTGAAGTCAGACTGTCCACTCAATAGAACAGCTTTGGTCCATGCTTGACCACCTCTCCGGATGCTTTATTGATTTATTTTACATATACCATCATAACAATTAGTTTAATTTGCAGACGAAATCCTTTTCACCAGAGTAAACTATAACTTAAAGTCCCTTTTCAAGGACACCAGGAACCTTTTGAGCGAGGTATGAAACCCAATCTCTGATGAGGAAAGTGTGCATTTTAGTTGAGCATTGAACCCAGTGTCTGCTGGACACTCTAAGCTTGGCTTGAACCTCTGGGAGAGATATTCAAGAAAGTGTCAGCTTTGCTCATGTTGTAGCAAAGTGGGACGACATCACATTTCTTTTTTTATTTAAAACTTTTATATATTCAATACTCCTAGGTTGAAAAAACAGAAAAGTGTTTGATTGGTTTCTTAGTTAATTCTTAATATTAAAATTTAAGAGAATTTAATTAATATCATGGACGTTAAAAGCAGGATTAAGTGGTTTTCCTATGATTTAGGTCATTAAGAGTTGGAAGTATTCAAGAACAAGGAACCAATTATCACCTTGGATGGTCTTTTGACATGATTCAATTTAACTCTACAACAAAACGTATTCAGCTAAGCCAATCAAGTAGTTAATAATATATAAAAATAACAATTGATGAGATATTTAATTTCATTAAATGAAAGTAAATTATCAATTATTTTAAGAATAACAAATTATAAAACGATCTTTTCATAAGCGAATTCAGGTTATTAGGGGTATTGAACGATTGGGTCGTCACATCCATTACCGATGGCACCACCCTTGAAGTTAAGTCCGATATCAGTAACATTGTTACAAAGATAGCAGAAGATGGCTGGGATGTAGTGGCCAGCGTGGCTCTCACAAGTAATGTAGAAGTCACTGCCCTTGTACTGTGAGTTAGCAGCAACGAAGCCGTCGAAAAAGAGTTTCATGTTAGTTTTGATTTTGTCTTCGTTGCTCTCGAAGTGGAAGATGAGAAAAGGGAGAAAGAAGATGATGAAAAGATCACTCATTTACAAGCAACTATGAAGAAATTTGAGGAAGTCAAGCTTGAAGATGAATATATTAAGAGTATTAATAATTATTTATAAGAGAGCGTTAAGGGGTTTATATATTATAATATTTCTGTAATACAAACGGCCAACCTAATCATTAAGAAGAGGAAAAGAAGTAATACGAGATTGATGAGGATAAGAAACAGAAGTAAATAGACTCAAGGCAAGAAAGAATTGATTAAAGCCAAAGGAAACCAAAGAAGCAATGAGAATAACCGATAACAAATAATAAATCACAAATGATATGAAGAGGAGATTTAGATCATGATAACACATTAAAAATACTAATAGACAAGATATATATAGGTAAACATGTGTAACTCAGAGGAGTCATTTTTTTTGAAAGTTCTCACATTTTTTATTAATTTATTCAGAAATAATTCATTTTATTCCAAAAATTTCCTTCAATAAATATTTCATTTTTTGTAAACTGGTGTCTTACCTATCAAAGTTTCTATTTTATTTCACATTTACATACTCATATCTTAACCATCACCACCATGATTCTAATCAGTTCTTATACCAAATATCTATTATATATATATATATATATATAAATGTATATCTCATATTGATTTTTTTTCCAAATATTTGATCAACTTCTCACTGATATTTACTAATGGTTCTATCATCTTCAAGGCTTTCTTGATAGAAACTTAAAGCGAAGTCAATTCTAGGTATATAATTGATAATATGTCTCTTATAATAGTCATTCAACATACTCATTTTGATATTGTAGAATTCTAAGCAGTTCTTTTATAGTATCTTAATTTACTAGTTATTATTAAATTCAACCATCAACTAATTGAAGTATAAATTTAAATTATTTAATAATTAATTGTATTTATATAAAAATATTTTATGGAGCCGATCTTCAGGTAGATATCTAAGATGGAGAATAGTTTGTCTATGTCAAAATAGAGATGGAATGTATTCTTACATCTGCTATAATTAAAAGGGAAATAAATATGAAATTATTATATTGCTCTTATTATTATTTGAAGCTTTATGGAAATTAATACTAAGGTTTAAACGAGAGAGTTTTTTTATTAGAAAACTATTTAATAATTATATAATCATAGGATATTGAAGTATCTGCATAAATTAATATAGCACTATTATTCTTGAATTTTAGGTTTAAAATAAATTTAATCTATATATTTTTTGAATAAATTTACATAATATACCAAGATTAAGATTTAATTTAAGATTATTAATAAATTTATATTGCTAAAGTATAATTAAATTGGGGAATTTAGAAAATAAATAAATAACTGTAGATATATATAATTATAACTGCCGCTAATTAGATCAGCTATTAATTGTAATTTGATTTGGTGCAGTTTTTATTTTAATTCGGTTATTATAATTAAAGCCAAATTTTATATTGTACAGTTTTATAAGATTATTTTTTATATAAAAATTGTACAAATCTGTGATTAGAGATAATTAGATGAACTACTACAAACTAATTAGGCCAATGTTTAGTGAAAGGTGTAATCACTCTAGTTTCTTGAATGAATTAATCACTTTTCAGTTTAAATTTGCTGTTATTTGCCTCTACACATGCATTTTCTATCTCTGTCTCCTCGTTCTGTATCAATTATGCATCCCTATTTAGCCAATCTCTACTGAAAGTAAAAGCGAGCTCCACATTACTGAAGGGGAACTTTTTCTCATTCTCTCTCATCATAGCCACTTTGAACTCTGTTATCAGCATTCAAAAATCCAAAACCTCCTTAATGAGGTTTATAAGTGCTTTGATTTGTTAGGAATTTGTTAAAGGTTGGGGTTATTAATAGGTTTAATGTGAAATTTATAGTAAAAGTATTTAATTTAATCGCTCAAAATGCACTTTTTGATCATGTGGGAGAGGTCTAAAGTTTATCTTGCTTAACCACAACTCTATCAGCTCTATTGATATGTCTGATCTTGAGTTTGGTTTTATTATTATTGAGTCTGCCATTTGTTTTATTGATTGTGAGACTCTTGTTTTGTCTATAAATTACTTTATTCTTTGCTTAGCATCTTTCTCGCACCTTGTAGAATAGTAATCGTTGCGAGGCATATTGCACTATATTATTATTGCTGCTAATGCCCATACATCCCACTAAAAGTCACCATCTCTCCAGTCTTCTCTTTCTGGATAGTACCCTTGAGTTCCCATTACAGTTCCAAGCCTTGATACTTCCACTCTTTAGGCTCTGTTGAAATCGATTATTGCTACTATTACAGGTGAGAAGTTTATCATTATATTTTCTGGCTTCAAATCTCTGTGAACAAACCCTAACTTATGAAGCTCTTTAATACCTTATACGGTCTGAGTTGCTATTTATCCAAGTTACTTATGATTCCTTTGATCTGTTATGAAATCTCTTAGAGTCATTTCATAGAGTGGGAGTCTGAAAGCAACATGATCCTTGGCAAGGAGAACAGCATCTAGCTTGATTAAGTAACTACACTCTTTAAACTTTGCTTGAGTGAGTACTTGATACTCATTTGTAAACTCTATTTAATATTTATCATCACTTAAGAGATAGTTGAAGGGATACACCTTGTATGCGTATTGATGATCGTTGATAACTTTCTTATCAAAGGAGTCTTCTATTATAAGGTAGCTTTAAAGAGAAGTATCTAGGTCAATTTAAGCAAGAACCGGTATTTTCTTGTATTGAATCTTGATCATAATTTTTGTTATTTCAGAATCAGTTGGTTGCGTGCCTTCTTAACGTACTCTAACTCTCTAGCTTATTCAGGTACTACGACCTTAAAATATTCCCTCGCTTTTCTTTTGTTTAGAAGCTTCAGCTCAACTTCATGTTTTTCAACTTCTATATCTTTCTTGTGAGCCTTAATAATTGCTTCTTCAAGTCTCTTGTATGAGATTATGGCACTCAAAGCATTCATACTTTCCATCTATTTTATCATGCTTTAAGTATATAGTGGGGTTGACTTCTCTATGCTTCTTCTTATGACTGTATCAACTTGATTTATGAGCAAAATCTCTCTCACATAACTCACAAAAAGAGACTTCAACCTCTACAGTTTGTATAGGAATTTCATTATTACCTATCTCTTCCTCTCTGTCTCCCACACACTTGTTTGCCATTTATTTTCTATTATTAATTTCTATTTTAATAACAGAGACCTCAAGTGATAGCTCTGGTAGTTCTTTATGAGAGTTCATCTGACAGCTATCACACTTTTTATTGCTGCCAAAGGTAAGTCTCGTTTAGTTTGATGGAAGTGCTGTTGTTTTTCTTAAAATGTTAGCGCTCATATTTAAATTTGAATTTAAAATTATAAAACTCCCTCTATAACTGAGAGTCTATATGAGAGCTTTGCAAGCCTAAAATTTCAAGGGAAGTTCTTAGAGTATTAGAGAAGAATTATGAGTGTTAAGAGAAGATCCAGCTCTACATATGGGTGAGGAAGTAACCATTTCTACTTTCAATAATAAGTTGATTATAGTACGTACCGATTTAGGAGGTATTTTGTGATTTTATGATTAAAATTAGGGTGCTCCTAATTAAGTACTAGCATTTTAGGAGCTGCTCCTAATTAAGTACGTACCAATTTAAATTTAAAAATATGGAACTATAACAGTAGAAATTGATATCAATCTCTCAAGTTTGAAACCAGTTCTCAAAACCTTCTCCATATCCTTCTTAGAGGTTGACCTCCTATAGGATGCCCATATTTAATAGTAAGTTTTTCAGAGGTATATAATTGAAATCAATAAACTTAAATTGGAAATAATTTCTTAAATCTGTAAGCAAGATGGAGTCAATGAATGATGCAATGAAAAGAATTCAAGCGCAAGAAATAATTCAAAGATTTAGAAGCAATTAGGATTTGCATCGCTTCCTGGTGCAGCAAGGTAATAAACTCATAGAAGCTAATCTTGATTATGTAGTTGGTTTGTTTCTGACAACGATGGAAGGTACTAAAATTTCATTTCTGAGAGCTATACTCTGTGAAGAGAAGAAAGCATTGAAAACTTAAGATGTAAGGTTTGCAGAGATTCCAAACTATCCAGAAATCTCAGTGACTAATTTATATGACAATGCAATGAATGATCAAGAGGTTTCGTAATACCTGCCTACTCAGAAGCAGTTATCTAACAATTTACCTGAAAGAAACTATCTCTTTGGCATACTTACAACAATCAAAGGTGATTATTTGGGAGAGATTATTCAAGAATCTCATAAAAAGAGGTACAGTATCTCTCCAGAAGACAAGAACAGACAAGGAATCAAGATAAGTGAGAGCTGGCTGTCAGAGCTGCAGAAGCACCCTTATTTTTCAAGTAAAATTTGTCGCTTAACTCTTTAGAAAAATTGTAATGGCATCTTCTTGATGAAGAAATAGAGCAAGCTTCACAGAAAGCGAAAGTCGCAGACGAAGTATGAAGTCAGCAAGAGACTTTATTTAAATATTTAGCCTCCAGAATCAATGAACATAGATGCTGTAGCTGGCAGTAAGAGAAGAAACCTAGGAGGAGAGAAGTAATAGGATTAAGAAAAAATAGAAGCCAGATCCTACTAAAGAATTTTAAATGTGACTTATATATTCATTAACAAAGCTGCAAAACTTATTTATATACATTCACTCTCCCTTCTTTAGCACACTTTTAGGCTAATTAATTATCTTCGCTGAACTTTTAATAAAGTCTACAGTATCGATAGGGAGGTCATGCATCAAGTGGTAAAGCAGCAGTTTCTTGTAATGACCTTTTAATATACCCCAGTAGAACTCAATTCCATTAAACTATGGACTGTAAGGTACGTTGAACACTGGCGTTATTCTAAGTTGTTCATAACTCTTCCTTGTTTCTTTAGTTTATGAACAGAAAGATTATCAACAAACAGTATAATCTCTTCTTCAGAGTACTTCTCTCTCAGCTGTTCTAAGAACTAGATATAATACTCTGTCTTAATAGATTGAGGATGAATAACATAAGTCTCTAAACCAGTATCTTAGCTAATTCCTCCAAGATTTGCCATTATTTATACTTTGACTTTCTAGTCATATACTTCTTTATTACTTTGTCTTTTAGACCATGACTTCTGGATGAAAGTTTTGAAGGTAAACACTGCCTCATCCGCAAAAATAAACTTAATATTATTTTATTGAGCTCTCTTCATATAATTATATTTATAATTTAGTTTATTGTAGTAAAATGGCAGAGTCAAATCAATTATTCTCTTGTTACGATTCACACCTTTGTAAGAGATACCATCTCGTTTATAAATGTTTGCAATAGACTATGCAGAGATCTTCAACTCAGGGAAATGGCGGTGAAACATAGTAGCTCGTTGGTCTAAAGAGAAGTGAGCCCAATACTTCAAAGTTTTTTCATTAATAAGATAGTCAATATGCTTCTATAGAAACTTTGACTTCCTCTAAGGCATAGAATTCAGCTATTATTGCTTTAGTTATACTGCTATAAGGCAGTGGGAGCGAACAGTTTGATGGACTTCACTTTAAGAGCAGTGCAATTGACTTATAATTAAGTACTGGTTTGACTTATTCACTATACATATCACATCCATAACGCAGTTTAAACACTAAATCTATATACTATTCATCATAAATAGACCCCAAAAGCTTGCTATTTTGTCTCGCATTTAATTAATAACCCCAACCCCTAACAAATTCCCTACAAATCAAAGCACTTATAAACATCATTAAGGGATTTTGTGGTTTTGAATGTACAATGTACAATTTGCCTTTAATTATAATAACCGAATTAATATAAAAACTGCACTAAATCTGATTACAATTAAAAGCTGATCTAACTAGCGGCAGTTATAATTATATATCTACAGTTATTTATTTATTTTTGAATTTCCCCAAATCAATTATACTTTAGCAATATAAATTTATTAATAATCTTAAATTAAATATTTTCTAGCATTAATATGATTATCATAGCTAGATTTATCATTTTCAATGAACCCATTATAATAGCACAAATTTTTGAAATTATTATCTTCATCATTGAAATTCCTTTTGATACTCCTCTTTATTTGTTTATTGCTCTTTTTATCAGGAATATCAGGTTTAATTTATAACTATAAATATAACTTTATGTAAAATATTATAAATAAAGTTTATTATAAGCATCCTAATTTTGAATTGATAGTAAGAATTTCAACTTCTTAATAATTGCCTTATCCAAACCATTTTACTCTCACTTCACTCTTCAATATGTCATTAACATCTACTTTCATTAATCTGATTCACACAAAACATATATTTATTAGTAATTAATAACATATTTACTAGCTAATTTATTAAATAAATAAGGAATTTGACTATACAATTTTATTTCATCTCTGAGAGTAAAGTCTAAACATGCTTAAAAATAACCAAAAACATTAACAAAATTTAAATTTAAGATCTTCTGATTTGAATACGATTATTGTTTTCTCTTTGAGGCGAAGTAGTGGTGTCAAATTCAATTTTCAATTAGATTATTCATTTATACTTATCTAAGTAAAATTTGAAGTGTAGTGATAAATTAATCAAGTGAAATCAATTAAAATAAAGTAAAATGCTAATAAATTCATAAAATCAAATATAAGAATAGCGTATTACCCTTAACTATTAAAGTTCAATGAATTCTAAATGATATATTCTGGTCTGTCTGGTTACCATATTATACATGATTGCTAAATAATTTTTGAATCATATTGTTAAACTTTCTAAAAAGTTTTATGAGAGAAAATGGAAAACATTATGCCCCACCCCAAATGACTTAAGATAATATAAATAATTTTAAAATAAAATATTTTTAATTTTAATTTCATGAAAAAAATTATTTTAATATCGATCAAATTTTATGCATTTTATTAATTCATTTATAAATTAAGCAAAAAACAAAGAAATTGAATTTTTTGCATGAGAAAAAATAAAAAACAATAAGAATATAAAATTTTAGTATAAATTCTTCAAAATTTAGACAATGAAAAAAAATTATTTAAAAATTAGTTAAAGATAATCCCATTTACAATTATAAGTTCTTCATTAAATTTGTTAATTACTATTATATTTCGAAGAAAAAAATGTATTTTTTATAATGCGTCTTGTTCAAAAATTAGTTTTTACAAAACGAAATCTCTTTAAGTTTAATTATAAAAAATAAAACTTAGGGTAATATGGAGGTGATGTATTCACCATGATAAAAGATAAATTAACTAATTTCTATATTTTAATGTTTACACTCCACTTTGCTTTTTCAAGAATAAACAATTATTTCATATATAATTATAAATCATTAATATGATCCCATCTTCTATTATGAAAGACTTGTCATTTCTCTTATACCTCAAGAATCTCTCAACTCTGACTTGAAAATGAATTATTCAATTTAAAACATGCTTAATCAATCTTTTTTCGTGTATACTGCCTTAGAATTGTTTTGGGAGGTATTTTCATTCTCAATTCTATTTTTAATAATTTTTAGGGGGAAAATTTTCTAAGCCAAAAGTTTCTACTCACAAAAAGATAATTACCTGCCCTACGGAAGTTTTCGGCACCATACATTAAATATATAATTTGTAGGAATTTCTCAAAATCTTTATCATTAATTTTTATCTAATTATTTATAATCTAACATCCAATAAATAATATTTCTACCTTAATAAAGATTTCAAATTTTATTAAAATCATTTATGAAAATCGTTTAACACTGTTTTAATAAAATAATTAGACAAAGAACAAATATAAACATATTAATATATACGATAAAAACGGTTGTCCTATATATGGATTATGGTGTTTTAAATTGGGATTTATGTGTTTCTAATATTTTATTGTCAAATAACATAATTCTTAATTTTGAGAGAGAAATCTACCAAGGGAGCAGTTGACCCTCTAAATATTTAACCGAAATGTAAAATAAATTGTAATCAACTATTCTTAAGACAACTAACTACTTTCATTTGAATGGTGACTTATAAACATATATTTTAAAATGTATACTAATAAAATTTTTATGACCTCTATTAACTCTCTCTATATTTTCAAACTCATCGATTTTTATTTTTTATATCACTTTTAAAAGAAGATTTTTACCTCTTTGATTTGTGTTTTATCTTAATTTAATCTTATTACTAAGCCTAGGATCTTCTTTTCATATAACACATATTAGTAGTAGATTAGATTATCTCTACGTCAGATAAACTTTAATAATAATTTAAACCACAAAAATAATTAAATAATAAATGCAAATAAAATATAGGTAAATTATTATAAATAAAAAATTTACCTTAGATTTTCAAATATATTAGGAATCTCATCAATTTTATATTTCAATGAAAATAATTAAAACATTAATTTTTTATAGATTACTTAAAACATAAATATATGAAAGATCAAATAAATATATATATATTAAGTTTTATTTTTTTTGGCATGTCTGGTTAAATAAGAATTTATTAGAGTTTATAACATTTTTTTTGATTTTAAACAAAATTTAAAATATTTAATTAATTTAACAGTCAATATTTATATCTTAATTAAAATATTAATTTTTGAGTTATTAATCGTTTTGTTGCCCTAATTGTTAGTTAGGTTTATCTTCATTGTAGAGAGATCTTAAATTTTAGTTTGAATCTTTTTTATCTAAGTTTTTTCTTGAATTATTTTTCATTTCAAATTTTATATTTCTATTTTATTAGATTTTTATCAATTATAGTCATTGTTTTTTTATATACAAGGATTTTAAAATTAATGTAAATAATTGTTAAGAAATTAAATTATAAAAAATACATTGAAATTTCTAAATATAAATTATTATAAATACAATAATTTTCTTCATTATTATCTGTTGTTTCTTATATAAGTGAATGTTTTCTCTCTTAAATATCATATTTGGCTGAGCATTAGATTTAACGACGTAAGGAAATTTGAAAATCTCAATTGGACTTTAATTTCCACATATCCATTTGGATAAGATTTAGATGAATTTTCTTAAGAAAGAGGAAGTCATTAGTGCTGTGTAAATGAAAATAGATTTATCGTTATATTTGGAGGGATTTATGAAATAACCTATGAGTTCAACTACGTTTACATCTTTGACATTAAACAAAGCAAGTGTTTCTTTTCAACGAAAATAATTAAAATTCTTCATAAAATGATTCCCCTCAAATTTAAGTCATTATGTAGCAGAGTAATAATGCTTTCAAAAAGAATTAAGTTAAATTGAATTAATGTAGCAAGCTCTAGATATTCTAATCTTATGAATAGAACAAATGGACGAGAATTACCCTTGAATTCTATATTCAAGAAGAGTCCCAAAATAAAGATTCAATTAATCAATCTATGAGACTGTAAAAGCTTATTCTAAGCTCTATTAAAATCAATTATTGTAGGAATACATTTGATTTGGGAAAATTAAATCAAAATTAATAATTAATTATTATAATTCGTGGCAGTTAACTTTCTGGAAACCTAGACAATATGGTACTTGTTCGATAGAGAATTCAAATTTAGCTGGACTTTACTATTGGCGGTACCCCTCTATCGCTTCCCTGGAGCGAGATAACTCGACTTTAATAGTGGGTGATTTGTTTAGTTGAATTTAATGCCACAATTAAAGTCGAGTTATCTCGCTCCAGGGAAGCGATAGAGGGGTACTGCCAATAGTAAAGTCCAGCTAAATTTGAATTTTCTATCGAACAAGTACCATATTGTCTAGGCTAAGACAAAGTTAACTGCCACGAATTATAATAATTAATTATTAATTTTGATTTAATTTTCCCAAATCAAATGTATTCCTACAATAGCAGATTAAAAAATGAAATTTACTTCAATGAAGAGTCTCCAAAAATATCACTTGATATAAACAAAAACACTTTTTAAAAAAGAGACTAAGGATTCAAAAGGAGAATTGCTAACTCATACATCAATCACAATGAAAAACCTTTTCATAATTAAGAAATCACATCAAAGTTTCAATAGCTATTTTCAAATGATAAAAAAATGAAAAGTTTTTGGGAATCACACAACTTTGAATTCTCCAATAAAAACTGGAAAGAAACTCTCGCTTAATTATTAAATGTAAAGTGGACACAATACTGGCAGCCATCACCATAAGAACAATAATATGAATTAGAGTTCTTTCATAAATTCTAGGAATAGAGATGATTCTGTACCGTCTGTTAAAATTACTGATGAGAAATAACCTACAGCAAATTGGCTATTCTGCTTGGTTGTAGGGCGATAAATATGTAATCCTTCAAGTTATAAAATTTATTTGCCTACAAAATATAATTTATAAATTTTTATGTTGTATTCGGCGTTGATTGGAATCATTTCATACTTTTACTGTAGTTATTAATATCACCTTCGAATAACTTTACTTACTTTTTGTTAACGAGATTCACTCAATCGCACAAGCTGCTCAAAAAATAATTGCTCAAATTGCTCATTTTGTTAATTTCATAATAAATAGCTAAATCTTGTAAAATTTGAATAAAAAATCAAAATTCTGTTTTAGTTATAAAATAAACCCCGTTACGTTAATTAAGAATGAAGATTGGGGATTAAGAATTATAAAATTAAAATTAAATAATCATGGCGTAAATTATTAAAAATTTGGCTAATTATTCAAAACGAATGGCTCGAATAATTTGGTAAAATTTTCAAAAAAATAGGTGACTGTAGGAATTAATATTGTAAACATTTAGTGAATAGCGAGTTGCTGCTTTATAAGAATACAATAAATTGATTCTTAAAGTTTAATGAATTATAAGTTATGTAATAATATTATTTTATTAATTTTAACTAAATTAAGTTAATAAGTTTGAATTAATCGTCAAAGATTGTTAAATAAACTATATAAAAAATATAAAAACAATATTAACTCTTGTTTAATTAAAATATTATTTTGAGTAAACTTTAGTACATTTGATAAAAAAGTATTAACTTTTATAAACTATATTAAACTTAGGCAATCAATTTTGATTAATAGTGCCTTGATGATTAAGTTTTAAAATAATCATGCTTTAAAATGAAGTAAAATATAATAGAATAAAGTTAATAAATTAATATTAATATGTTCTAACTTTTATCTTAATATCAACTCTCATTTACTCAAGTTTTATTAAATTATGTTATCTCTCATAAATAAAAATTATCTATTTTTTAACTAAAAAATGATGTAATAATTTAAGCTAATTCAAAGAAATTAATGTAAGGCAATCGAGAAATTCTCGGCAACTTTTCTCGATTGCCTTACATTTTTAACAAACAAATTTTCCAAAATACATTTAGTTATTTAATTTTAATAATATATTATAAGATGTTACTGAATTTATTTGTTAAACTACTTGAATATTTAAATTTTATACCAATTCTCTCTATAAAATAAACCAATCGGGGTGCGTAAATTTGTTTCTAGCCTAATTATAATAAATTTACGCCAATAATAATTTAATCTTAATTTTATAATTCTTAATCACCAATATTCATTCTTAATTAACTAATGGGGTTTTACAATAAGTTTCAAAGTTATAATAAATGCTGTTATAGTTTAGTAACATTTAATCTAGTATTATTCCATTTATTTATCGAATTCAGATTTCTCTTCGTATCTGTTTTTTATCTTTTTAGTGTTAAATTTTTTTAATGCCCTAAAAAATATAAAAATACCACTATTATATAAAAATGCCAAATTTAACTAATCATCAATTTTACAATATTGCTACTACACAGGTCTTTCTGCAATGAATATCATAGATATACCTGAATGCTCTATGTAGGTCCTGATATTTCCACTCATATGTCTGGAGTCATATTTTCATTAGCTTCTGATGAATCTATGAAAGGCTTTATATCATTTTTTAATTATTTCTATAATTAAGCACTGCCTTAATATGGTATTATAAATTGCGCTATACCTGTTTATGACTGAGAGACTTAATCTGAGCTATTTATATGTTTTGGATTTATGTTCATTTGCTATTTATAAATTTATTTAACTTTTTTATCTTATTATTAAGAATTCATGATATAGACCAATATGATTTCTCTCATAATTTCCCTTTTTTATTCAGGTTCAATCAAGCAACTTAGTAACTTTTCTTTTGCACAAACCAAGCTCACCATCATATTTATTTTCAACTAACACAATCCCTGGAGTGAGAATTGTTGAAAGAACCAAGTGTATGAGATCTTACAGCAAAAATCCAATCAAGATAGCAACATAAAATGGTATAACCATAGTTTCCCAATGAGCTTTTGGATTAGCTCCATTTTTAAGTGAGACTGTATGTATAAAAAGTATTTTCCAAACATATCATAGTATGAGCAAAAAGATTTACAAGAAAGCGCATTTGTCCAAAATTAACTCATTCTCATCTCCCTTCCATATTCTAGATAGCTCTATTTTGGTGATTGAATTTGTTCTTAGCATGAAATCTTCTATTCCATTTCCCACTTGAAATTTTATCTTTGAATCTCTTTTACTATATTGAGTTTTACCATATTCTATATTTGCAATATTATCAAAATTTTCTGCGACAATTTTCCCACTGGGTGGTGTCTTCATAATATTCTACTTTACTTTATTTTTCTATGTCTTTATATCTTTATCATTTTATGAATCGCTATTAACATTTGATTATAATCTATGCGAGTGAGAAGTCTGTTTAGTAAGGTTATATTGAATTTTGGATATTAAACAGTCTTTAACTATGCTCATTATAGGTAAAAAAAGAAACATAAGTATAAAGCCTGCTAAAACTCCATTAAATAAATCTGTGTTGTCATAACTATCTTATCTTACTTCAAATTCCCTCACATTATTGCTGTAAATAGCTCCAAAGGCACTTCCACAAATAATTGCTGCTATCCCTACTTAATAAATGATAAACATAAGTCTTATAGTCCTCTTGTGTTCAAAATCAAATCTGATAAAAATGATGAAAAATGGGTGAAGTTCATTGAGAAAAGTTACAAAGATCGACTTAAAGCTCAAAGATTCGATTTGCAAATATCTTTTATACCACTGTTCAATGTACACTACTACTTCATCCTATGGCTTCTATTAATTCGTGACTATATGTTATAAATTTTTTCAGATTTATTAAACTCTCCATTTTATATTGATTGGTGGCATTTTATTTCTCTCTTCATAGCTATAGCTGAAAAATCCAAAACCATGAAAAAAAGATATTTATAATTGAAATATCAAATTACGATAGCAGCTATAATAGATAATCTAAAAGTGATTTTTTTGGTGGAATGTTAACCTTATATTGCTTTTTTTAAAAATAATAAAATTCATAAATTGTAGATGATTAATTAAAAATTATTATAGGCATAAATTTATGGATAATCCAATTTTTCAGAGTGATACAATATTGATTTAATTTTAGTAAAATAACTAATCAAAGAAAGAATTATTCATTTTATGTTTTTTAAATCATTTTAGCAAAAAATAATTTAATTAATATTTCTTATCTCTTATTTTAATTCTTTAAGGATTCTTGGGATTTTAGATTCTTGAAAAATTGATAGCAATTACATAAGAAAATACTCCTAATTATTTGCAGTAACAATTTATTACATCTTTATCATAATCGTATTTTTTTTTAACATGTTTTGTAAAACAAATTTGAATATTTATATAACGTATATATGGAATTAGTATAAAATCAAAATTTAGGAGTTATCAAAATCAATCGTTAACTACACAGTCTAATTATTTCTTAAATTAAGTGATATTTCTTTGATTTAGTATTAGTAACATAGCTCTATTTTCTCTTTATATTCCATTATTATGAATTACACTCACTCCTTAATCACTAACACAACAAACTTAAATAACAGGTTTCTTTGTCCTATTGTTTAATTAATGAAATTAAAACTCATCAAATTGCTTAAAATGGTTGAATTGCATCGTGTAACAAACATTATTGTTTGTATTAGAACTAAGCTTTTATTCTTAATCTATCAGTAATTTATAAGCCAATTATTCTGAAGCGTCTTAATTTTAAGAGATAAGTGTACGATTATAGATGAATTAATAAGCTGGTTATTCCCCATAATTATAAAACTCAAAAAAATGGAAATTCTATTTTAAACCTAATAATCCTAAGTTTATGCAATTTTCAGGAAAAGTAATACTAGGCTATTTAGCCAAGTGTTTTCTAATAATCAATAACCAAACTATATATATATATATATTGAATTATTTATCAATATATTAATTTCAAACTGAAATTTTCACTGTCTTTATTAATAGTGCTATGTAAAACTCTTTGAAATTATGTTGTTTCATCATAAACAATATTTGATTTATAGAGTTTTAAGTAATTTTAAACTTTTGAGATGAATTACAAATAATAATTAAAAATCCATGAGAATTCATTCTTAGTTGATTACGGGAATCATTAAATTGGTTTATCTATTTTCAGCTAAAAATTTACCTCCAATAAAATTTCAATTAATTAGAGATTTTGTAACGATGAGTTTTAAATGATATAATATGAAAATGAATTTTTGTCATTATTTTTAATTTTAATAATAATTATAAATCTATTATATCTGTTTATAGTTAAAGAAATAAACTAATTATCTAAAATACTTGCATTATTTGTAATGAATTGTATTATTTCAACAATATAACTTAATATAGACTATTATTAAGATACATTGAGACTTAAAATTGTTGCTGAATTTATTGTATTTTAAAAATAACTGTATTATTCTGGTTTTTGCTATAATTTGGACTAATTAATTAGCAGTTTCGTTTTGATATAAGACGTAAGCTGCATATCTTAGTTTCATTACTTAATACTGAATTTATCACTTTTCCAAAAGTTTAGTTTTATAGGAATACATTTTAAATTGGCAAATTAATTTCAAATAATGAATAATTAATTAAAATAGAGGCAGTTAAAGTTGGGCTAATTTGAACGATCTTGGCCTCATTTCATAGAGAATTCATAATTAACTGGACTTTACTTTTGCAATACTATTTTATCGCATTCCTGGAGCAAGATAACTTGACTTTAATTAAACTCATCTAAATTCATTAAATTATACCCTCACATTAAAGTCAAGTTATCTTGCTCCAGGAATGCGATAAAATAGTATCGCCATAGTAAAGTCCAGTTAATTTTTAATTCTCTATCGAATGAGGCCAAGATCGTTCAAATTGGCCAACTTTAAATGCCACTATTTTAATTAATTATTTATTTAATTGAAATTAATTTACCAATTTCAAATGTATTCCTACAATATTAGTTCAATTTACATCTTTTTAGAAGAATGTTTTCTTGTTAATTTTAATTGATAATTTACTCCATGTAAGTAATGGCTTCATCATCATTAAAAAAAATAAAAATTTATTAAAAAAGTGAAAAAGTTAAGAATTTTTATTAAAGTAAATGTGATGGAAGCATGAATGGATAGACGAATAATTTTTGTTTGTTAGATTTGCAATGATCCTTGATTACTAACATATTAACCAATTTTTAATATCAAATTTAAAGTTTATAGACCTACTTTATTAGACTTGCTGCTATTAGAAATTTATATTGAGCGTTTTTTACAAATACCAGTTAAGACTCCTATAAGTAAACCTAAGATTTTGTCATCTAAAATTTGTATAATTTTATCTAAGGTAGAATTATAATTTCATTTTTAATAATTTCATCATTGGTATTTTAATTTTTTCAAAATGACATGGAATTTATTTTCTTAAGAGATTTATGGCCCTAGATTAGTCATAGGTTAAATTACGAAATCAGATCTTAAAATATTTTGCCATTGTAAAATCCATTATATGTTTGGGTTTTAAAATAATAGTAATTTTTATGAAAAAATGGGTAATTAAACAATAAAATCTAAATATTATTAATATTGTTGACAACTAAAAATTGAGACAATTTATTTTATACTTGCTTACATTTTATAAATCTTATGAATTAAAAATAAAGTTAATTTATTAGGACAGATGATGTTTAATGATAGTATGTGTTTGAATTGAGGATTTTCAAAAAATTATAGCATTGAATTAGAATGGCACATCAATCTTAAATCTATTTATTAAAAAAATAAATAAATAATAATAATAATTAACTCACATCGAGAGCTCGAAGCTCTCCGAGTATAATTAATATAGAGTGTTAATTCACTAGTGTAGTTTCACTACCCTCCCTGACGCTATTCACATCAAGCTCATGTGTTCAGCTATAGTCTGTTAACAACACTTGTATCTTTTTCATCAGGCTCAAGGTGACCAGAATCTGACTTGTGACCAGTATCTGACCAGTTTTTCCTTCTGATGGGGGAATATGGTCCCTTATCAAATTAGAAAGCTAGACCGCCTACAGGAAGACCTCGAGAGTCTCTACTAAGCATTATCCAGTGTATTCAGGACGATTATCCAACCTTAACAAATGTTAGGCAAACTCAGTAACTCACAGGGTGAGTACACTTCGTTCGCCGTCCCATCTATTAACTTTTTAATTTAATATACTCTATTTATTCATTTATTTGATATTTTAAATGTTTTATAATATATCAATTAATCTCCACATTTTTGGGGTTTCATTTTATGTTATCTTTCTATCATTTAGCTTCTATTGGCATAATTATTTCAATATCTGAGGGTTGCTCTATGCATATGAAAAGTCAGTTTTTATTGAGTTTGGACCAACTACAGTTAAGAAAGAATCATTAGCTAGCAATCGGATTGTTCATACAGGCAATATATTGTTTTAGTCATGCTTAGTTAGTCTGATTGATGGAGTTATTCTACTATGGAATAATTTCGAAAAGTAAACTAAATTTTAACAAGCCAGTGAAGTCTTGTTTTAATCAGTTGAATTGTCAGAAATATCAAAGCCAACCTATACTATGATATGTACATCTAAATCTTTATTAAACTTCAATTATTCATCTTTCGTTAGAGTTATGTTGAGTCTGTGAGTTAAATCGTTATAAAATCAAGCAAGATTTTATATTTTTTGTCTTTAAATATTAAATTTCATTTCTTACTAACCTTGCTTCGTTTCAATAAATTGATAAGATTGTAATCCATTAGTTTTATTGTGTCGTAAAATTTTACATTTGCAAAGCGATTTATTGGCGTTATGAGAATAAATTATATTATTCATAAATCTTTTGAGTCCAGGTTGTTACAGGATTTAAGATTTGTATTGATGTTATTAGGCTTATAGTTAAGTTGATCATTTTATTACTAGCTTTGATTCCAAGTAATTAAAATAGAAATTTAATTCATACATGCTTAACTGAAACCATGTTAATAAATATCAGATTAGTTTGAAGTTAGTATGAAATTAATTAAGATGTTCGATATTTAAGGCAATATAAGGAAATGTGAATTAAAAACGCATTTATAATACAAGACTTATTGTTATTGCTCATGAAAGTGCTAAAATGGTAGACTTACATAAGTTTGGAATTGTAGTTTCAAGATAGAAACCTTATATTGAATTATAATACTAAAGTAGAGATTATAAAAATATATATTTTCTAGATTTTCTAAGGCTAATTAAATTTTATGGATAAGGATATCCAGACGCAAGTCTTGTATAAATTAACAAACTAATTGATTCATAATTCTTCTCTGAATAAATACATCTTGTCTGAACGATCAATATATTAATTCTATTGAAGAAAATAAACATAGAATGTAATTTAAATAATACTAAGATCTTTACTATATTCTTTCCAAAATCTTACTCACTTGATTTTTATGTTTCCATTGCTAAAATTCACACTATTTCCTAAAATGACAATATAACTTCCTTTTTGTTTAAGTTAGCATTAATCTTTATCTAAAGTGAGAGTATCATTAGTTTCTCCTTAAATTTAATAAAGTGCACTTAAATCTTATATATTTCTAAATTTACAAGCAATATGTACCCAATTTTTAATTTATTTAAAATCAGGAACCACTAAATCTTAACTTAAGTCTGATATTTCGCACATCATACTTAACTCATTACTTTTTTATTAAATAGAGATGCACTTCTTATTCTCTGCCAATAATTTTGAGCTAAAGATACAAGCTTTCTAGGTTTAATTTACTTACTGCCTTTTAAACCATAGATCTACTCTACCCTCATTAATGTTATTTTCCAGTTTAAAAGCATAGTTAATTGAGATTAACTTGATGTGAAGTTGTATATTAAGTTTTTATAATTGCAAGCCATTCTATAAAAAAGTTAATATTCTAATTAGTCGCTCCCAGCACTAATCTGTTTTTTACGAAAGATATATTTTCTTCCCACTTTACAGTTTCAAATTATGGTTCATGAATGAGATTCATTGATAGTTCCTTGAAGTTTGCAGAGCTTAAATAAAGAGCCTTCTGTGTTTTGTAAGAATTGTTATTAAAGCAAATATAATACTTTATAATGGTGTTTTATAGTTATAGTTTCACTTGAACCGACTTGATTTGCTATAGGCAAAACTTATTGATTTTATATTTGATTAAGAATTTGAAATAGCCAACGATAATTTTAGAATAGAGTGAAGTTTCTTAATGGACCTTAAGGGCTTAAAGTGTTACTTTAACTTTTTTATTATTAATCTCCTTAAAAGATCAAACACTCTCCTCATAGTATAAATAGCTGATCTATCAATAATATATTGGATATTTACGCATTAATTCAAAGGAACAAAATTATCAGTTGAATATCTTATATGAAGGGAGTATGTTGAATTAATGAAAAATCTAACTTTATTAGGGTCAGTAAATCCGATTCTAAACACAATTTATAGTGTAAAAATGCTAGAGATTGATTAAAAGTTGCGAATTTTGATAATCCCAAGTTTTGTCTTTATCCTAATTACGCTGTGTACTGGTAGTTGGGTGTAGTTAAAGACATCTGGTGTCTACATTTCCATTTATAAATTTTGAATTATATCCAGATAACTTTATTGCATTTTCAATGATAAAGAATGGGTAACTTTGCAGTAAAATAATAGTTCAAGATCTGTAAACTATATGTTTTTGGTAATTAGTGCAGAGTTACAGTTTGGTTAGCCTTTATTAAATCATTCAAATTTCCATTTAAAAGTCTTTAATAGTTTAATCCCATGTATATATATATTAGATTTCTGAAAAAACCTGCTTAAGTATAGTTAATAAAGCTAATTTTAATGTAGAGTTCTTTTAAATTCCCGTTAAAATCTAATAAAAATATTTATTAATTATTTTAAATTTTAATTATTAGATAAAAATAGGTACTTTCTTACAATTGTCATATTCCATTTCATAGTTTAATTTTAGAATAATCCCAAATATAAACCATTCACACCTCTGAATTATCTGTCTTAATAATTTTGTCTGAAAAATATTAGTTTTGATAGGTACTAAGCTCTAAGAGTAAGGCAAACCCAACAATAAGGATCTAACCTAGTTATATTCAAATTTACTTATTGTTATGTTATATAAAATGAAGAAATTTTCTCAATAAAATTGATCAATATCAACTTAGAAATATAGATTTCTAGCTTAAATTATTCCAAGTGATGACGTTGCCAATTAGTTATTTAAAGAATTGGAACTCAGAGTACTATTGTAAGTGAAAGAGCATCATAAGCTACAAGGAAATTCAGATATCTGTTCACTCTTATCGTTACTTTTCTAATCATAGCTTGATTTCGGTCTTAACCATTTTCTCATAGAGGAATCTAAATTGTTATTGATAGCTCTGCTGCTTAGAAGCAAAATCATTGAATTATTAGAAAGTGATAATATAGAAATTCTAATAAATAAGATAAATATTGTCTAATAATAAAATTAAATCATGCCGTTAGTTCTAATTAGTGTATAATAAGAAGGTAGCCAATCTTCAAAAAATCTATCAAATTGTATAACCATAGATGTTTTATTATTGAAATATAAAAAAATTAACTTGATAGCAAAATACATAAGAGTAGAATGGAATGCTTGATATTTTAAAGTCTGAGCCTCCCATTATTGTGCTGTAATAAATTATTATTGCAAAGTCTAAAATCCATTTATTTTCTTTGAATTTTGATTTATTAATTATTTATTAATTAAAGAGTATTGTTAAATATTATCAAGAAATATTAATCGTGAGACACTATAACGATACCTCTCTCGAAGATTTTTAAGGCAACAATCATAGCGTCGAAATCCAAATGATTTTTAAGCTCATAGAGCAATAGAATATGTGGCTTTTTTCAAGTATTCATGGCGAAAACAACTCTACTCTTCTCTCCCTTAGATAAGTGATACGATACATTGGTCTTATGGATAAGTTACTGTTAACACAAATACTTCTAAGATGAGATTTTAACTTCTCACTGTGCTCATTAAGGTATGTGACCATCATCTACTCTACTGCAAATAATCTCATATTAAGCGGATCCAAATGATGTTGGGTAAAGACTCCGACTATAAACCTGTTGTTAATGAAACAATATCCTTCGAAAGCTTAAAGTTCTCCCATAGGAGCTTTCAATAAGGTTAATTAAACTGCACAAATATGACCAATAAGGGAGATTCTTGTTTCAAAATCAAGATTCATGTTTACCTTTTCTAGAATGTTTTTTCTATGTACATATTGGATATTTGCTTTTTCAAGTCTCAAATAGGTGGTTGTAGCTACTCTGCATATAGAAGATGAAAACACATGTAGAATCATATATTACTTCTTCAATGACATCCATTTTTAAGATAGATTTAATTTTGGATTAAACTAATCTAGCTCTCTTTGAGTTATATCCTAATGAATTTTTGAATATTTTCAATCTTTTCTTGAGTTAAATTTCCATTTTTCTTTCTTAACTTTTTCAAAGTTGTCGAAATACCATTAAAGTACGTCGATTTTTAATTGGAAAATAAATTTTTTATATTATTCAATTTGATAATAATTGTATTAATTAAATTAGCCATTAAAAATATCTTATTCTATAATATTTACAATATATAAATAATATAATTTTTTTATGATTATAAAATAAATGGTTTCATTGACTGTGACATTCAAGAAATCTCTAGAGGGAGACACAATAATAACAGTGATTTCTAAATCTCTGAAATAATCCTCAAGCCAAATGAGAGCGTTGAAATTCAAATAACTAGTTGGCTCATCAAGTAACAATATCTCAATCTAGCAAAACACGACTTTAGCAAAAGCTATTCTCATTCTCAAACCTCCTGAGATATTTTTGGATGTATGTAAAATTCGTTTTGGGCAAAACCTAGACCAGATAGAATTTTAATGGATTTTGATTCATTCGCATTTCTATAGTTAGAGGGTGAACAAGTCTTTCATTTTCAGTTAAGATTTTAATATTGGCTTCAATTTATTCAACTGGAGTAAGATTTTATTTTGACATGATTTCTTTAGCTCATAAAGAAGCTTATTCTCTCAACGTCACAAATAAGCACTTTTTAAAGTATTGAGATAACATCAGATTCTACTTCCTGCTCAACTTACAGAATGTGAAGGTTTTCAGGGAGCTTATCTATTTCTCTTCTTGAAATGACACTAATAAGGGTAGTTTGACAATACCATTTTTACCTACTAGACTGTACTTTCTATCTTGAACAATCTTAAGAGTAGCCCATTCCTGAAGAGTTTTTTCTCCAGGAACAAGCATCAATTCTGGGATGAAAATATCAGTTTTTAATGGGTCTTGATTGTCACGAACAGCAGTATGAACTGGGACTCTTCTATTGTGCATCATAATATCTTCAATATTTTTGTCAAATGTATCTTGAGCTCTGTCTTCATCCTTGTTTCCTTCTTTTTCTTTAACTCACAAGGTTTGATTTAAAAAGTATTGTAGTTGCCAATCTTTTCACTATCAAGGAATGAATATGAAAATTTGTCTTCTTTGATAACACAAGAATGACCCTACTATCTTATCTCATTAATAACGATTAGGTCGCTTAGATTCTCATCGGTTATGGTATATATGTACTCAATCTTAAGAAGTTTATGGTCGAGCAATGACTTCCTTATATTTCCTGAAGCCTTCTGTGCCTCATCTTCAGTGTAGGCTATACCATCTTTCATGAAGTCTCCAATCAAAGAAACAAGCTCAGCTGCGTTCTCTGGAGCGTCTTCATTCACAATCAAAGAAATTTAGGTGAAAGCCTCCTCTATTTAAGGACTTAGTCTTGATTTATGACTTGAAAATTTTCTCAATTTCTTTAAGTGTTTTCTTGTTTGTCTAAGCAGTAGCGCTATTAGGCAACGAACTGTAGTCTTCCATATTAAATAGCGATTAAAGTTAATTTCAGTTTCATTTAATACCAAAAATATTTCACTCCCTTTAAAAATATAAGATTAAAGAAAATATATATTTATATAATTTTTGTAAAAAAAACTTGAAAGTAAAATTTAGAAACAATATCATCAAATTGGAGAAAATATTTGAATAGACACCTAAAGCGAAGACTTATGAGCTGGAGAAAAATTATGGTTAAAAGACTGATATAATTATGAATCAAAGATACAACTCAAGAAATGATAATTAAAACTATAATTCTAGAGCTAAATCTGCTAATCACCATAAAACTTAAAGTCATGGTATTAAAATTATTCATTAAAATATATAATATCAATGATATTTTATTAGTATAAGTCTGATGAATAAATGGGCTATTAAATAGTTAAGCTATATTCGAAGCTCTTCAAGAAACAATACAACTTAGAAAAGAAGAAAGCGAAATGGCTTACAACGATAAAATTTAATGGGTTCTAGAAATTTTTCTAGTACAAGTAGAAGTCAATTATAGCTTAGTTAAGCAAGTTAGAATATAAGTAACTTTCATACTTTTCATAAAACTATGCAATTTTAATTGGGATCCAATTTGCTCATAACAGAAGTTTTATAAGGGAGATAATATCATTATAAACCTGAAAATTACAGTCCTCAGATAATATAATCATAATATTAGTTTTAGTTAGTTTGTCATATACTTACAATCAAATTTGCATTTAAGGGCATAAAAACTTAATGTAATTTATCGATATTTATAATAATTATGGTCTCTACAAGATATTATAATAATGAGAGAAATATTATTAAATATTGAATTCCTATAGCTGATTTAGAGATTAATTGTGAATTGTATTAATTTAAATCTAAGTTTCTTTATTTTAATCATTAATTAAAATTAAATAGCTAAATATGTTTAATGGATTCGTAAGCAAAACTTTAAACAGATTAAGAATTTCTCATAGCCCTTGCTTATTAAAGTCAATTTCAATTGACTCTTTAAGATTCCATTTTCATTTTTGAACTCGTTGCTCATATGTCTATTATAATCTCTCTCTTCATATAAATTTCAAATTTAGCCTGTTAGTTTGTGATCTAGCTGTTGAGTAATGTTTATATATAAAATTAATATATATGTTTTATTAAAGAATAAGAAAAAAGAGCAAATAAGTTTAAATTATATTGAGAATACCATTATTATCTAAGCTGCTCACAAAATATGCGAATTTGATTAATCATTTTAAGCATTTAACTTTTAATTAATCCGAAAAAAATTTCTTTGGATTTATCTTAGGATGTATGATATTTAAGCTTTAAATGGGTAGATGTAAATGTTTGTAAAGCGTTTTTTTTAAACAGACATCTAGTCATAATATAATAACAATTTAATTTTAATTTGAATGGCAAAACCTTTTTTATTTTATTGTAAAAAACTATAAAATGTCATCCTCAATAATAAGACACTTGTGGATTTTAAGAATCTCTTGTCAGCAGTTAGCTCTGCAATTATCATTTCTCTTGTAGCAGTTTATCCCTCAATCGTTCGAATTGTTTTTCATTCTTTGTTGTCGCTATCTTGACTGTTAATTCCTCAATCTCAATATTTTATCTATTAATTAAAACTTTCAAGTCTGCAATCTGATCTTAAAATTCTACAAAACCTTCACTTTTTCTTCTCTCCTAATCATTCTTTACCTTATTTAGATAATCCTTACTGCTCTTTAATATAGTAGTTTATGATTTTATCTTCTCAGAAATTATATTAAATGAGTGTGTTAAATGTTGTACCCAAACTTCTAGATTTATTTGAAAATTGTTTAATTTAGCTAAGTAGTTGTGGGGTTTATCTGATTAAGAGCTATTAGTGAGTTAGTGGAGATCAAATATAATTAAAACTTTTAATGCAGACTGGAGGAACTAATATAAGGAATTGATGTGATTTTAATATAAAGAGTCACTTATACATTAATAAATGTAATAAACTAGTCAAATACCACTAAATTGCTTACTATATTTCAAAGAGAAAAAATAGGGCTATTAATAAATATAAATTTAAATAAAAATTTTATAGAATTATAATACGATAAAATTAAAAGAAATTGGAGAAAAAAAAACTACCTCTCCTCCAATGAACTTAGACAGCGACAGATTTAAGCATTTATTCTTAAAAATAAAGAAGAATCATAACTAAAATTTATTCATAACTAAAATTTTAAATTGAATAGAATTATTTCTTGTAATTTTACAAGAAACTCAATTAATATTTTGTGATAATCAAGACCTATTATAGACATATCACGAATTAAAATTATTAAACCTATCTTCTAAATGATCAGCTACTGACATCAATATAATAATAAAAAAATGCAGAGAAAAAATAGCTGTTTAATCGATGCACTCAATGCTTCTATGAATTTGATAATTAATGAAATTAAAACGGTATCAAAATTCCAGTTTTGTGTTTATTCAATAATGGAATAAGAGGGCAGTTGCAGTAAACCCTAACTAATTTCAGCAATACATTAGATCACAACAGCAATTTTTTCAATTTAAGTCGCTAGCATGTTACTAATTCAAACACCAAGTATCACAGCTAATCAAAGCCAAGAGCTAATAACTGTAATCCAAATGAGTCAGATCTTGCAATTTACAGATCAAAGGGGAAAAACAAACAATAAAAATTGAGTGCTCATGCCTTTCGTAGTGGATGGTGATTCCCGAACATTTTACTAAAAGGTAAGTAAAAATACCCTAAAACACTTTTAAAACCTTAACTTTTTTACTATAATATAGGACAACTAAAGTTTGTAAAGAAGAGTAGCGAGAAATCAAAGTAAAAATGTAAATTAATCAGCGCAGTAAATTCTAAAGCCCTTTTAAGACAATAGTAATAATAGTGGATCATTAGGCAATTTAAAAAATTAAATAACTTTCTTTAACTCTTGTAAATGCTAATAATTTCGGATTGAGGATCTTCAAAGCAGATTAATTTGATGATTTGACTATAAAAATGGCCAGGCGAGAGTAGCAGCTAAATTAAAAGACAAAACAAAGAAAAATAATTGTAAGTTTTAATTTCTAATGATAGGTTGTTAGATCGGTTATAAATAAATTTAATTTTCAAACTTTAAACTTACAAAAAAATGTTTTAGGTAATAGAAGGGAGTCAGGGAATTTTAAATTGCTTGTCAAATCCTCATAAGTTAGCTAATAAAACAGCTCATAAAAATAGCAAAATCAGTATTCTTGTAATAATCTTGGTAATTCCGGATAATCAGGCAAATTGAAATATTAAAGCAATCAAAGTTATGACTTGTCTAAATTAAGTAGCTAAGTTCGTGAAAGTTAAGCTCAAGCTTAGTAGTTAAGTCGAGGGAGTTAGAATTTAATGCAATATTATTTTTTTAAACCATAATATAATTAATTATCAACTAGTTTTTTTCTCAAAAATTGGGCAATGATTTTCTAATATAATTGTTGCTGTTAAAAAATATTTTAATACTATTAGTAACATATTTATTATAATTTAATAAATACCTAAGATGTGTAAAATAAAAATTAAAATATACGTAAAGAAGATTTTCTCAAAGTCTAAAATAATGGAAATTAGTAGCCTTATATTTATTTTTAATAATTTATAAGCAAAATATCCACTTAAGGACTTATTATGAAGTGAAAAGGATTTACACAATAGATAATGATGACGATTTAACTATGAAAAATTATGTAAATGAAGCCAAACTCTTGCAAAACTACAATAACGATTAAATTTAAGATGAAGTAAAACGTATGTTTGATAAATTAATATACTGTTTATGTTAAAAATTTTATAAATTTGTAGATTTATTTCGAAGTGAAGCCCTCTGCTTAAAATAAATGATGGTGGTCTGAAAGCAAAAAGAGTAAATTACAATGTAAGTTCAGCAAACATCCTATGTCCTCCCTTACATACCGGCAAACGCCTATCCTCTCAAAACAATCAAAAAACCTCTTAAATCTACTTTTCATCATTTTAGAGGCAGATGCACTCTACTATTGTAGGAATACATTCGATTTGGGAAAATGAATTAAAATTAATTAATTATTAATTACCTTCAGTTATGTTTTTGGAAAATGTCTCTAAACCCTAACAATATTATACTCTCTGGATAGCGCTTTAAAATTAAGACGGTGGTTGTTATTGCTATAATGAATTTATCTCATCGCCTAAGCGATAAAAACCCATTATACTATATTTTGGAGTTTGCTTAAAATCAAAATATCTCTCTTCTTGGGATTATTCAAGAATATCGCCAATAGTGAAGTCCTACTAAAATTGCGGGATCTACCTTATAATTGACTCAGATTTGAATTTTAAGTCACTTTGGATTTCATAACTGCCATGATTTTAATATTTAATTCATTTAATTTCAATTCATTTTCTCAAATCGAATGTATTCCTATATTATTAAGTTTAAAATTAATAGCATGCAATAGCTTTTGAAGATAATAATTAGTAAACTAGAGCTCAATAGCAAACTTATGACTCAAGAGTAGCGTAAACTTCTAAACATGCAATGACATATTAAAATCTGGTATTTCTAAACATAACCCTATAGCACGTTAGAATTTGATAGCAAGCAAGAATATTATTAATAAAAATATATGCTATAATTCTTTTTTTATTTTATTATAAGGGTAAATACATTTAAATAAAGGATGATATAATTGCTTTGATCCAACAAGTTTTAAAACTTAAAATGTTGGATTGGCAACAAATTTTCGAACTCAATAAAATCAAAGTTTTTAAAGAAAAGCTAAACATATAAATAAACACGCTTATCAGAATCGAAGTCATAAAAATAAAAACTTAGAAAGTGCTTACTAAAACTTTAATAATCCCTAGATAATTTTATAAAAAAGCTAATAGAAGTAACTACTATGAGAAACTCTATAACATATTAATTATATTATTTTATACTTTTTAAGTCCCAATCCTGAACCCAATAAATTTAAAGTAGTTCATAGAGTAAGTAATTTATGATAGCTGAAAATATTAAAAGGTATAGTAACTCAAAACTCTAACTTACTAGTGATTCCAGGTTTTGATAATCCAATCTTAAACTTATCAAGAAAAAGCGAAAAATCTCATGGATAGACTATGATTTCTGCAGAAAGAAAAGCTATTAAGTGAAATATTTCAAGTTCTAAAAACCCCAAACTTCATATTTCATGAAATTCGAACATTTCGACTGCTATTCCGAGTCCTTAACCCACCTCATCTACTATATATGACACCCCATAAAGCATTGAATAATTAATCGGATTATTTCGCTTTTATTTGAGAAAACTGAACTAAAAATATTTGATTAGAGAGTTACAGTTGTAAGCTACAGAAGAAATTATTTTTAGGAAGAATCAGTCTCAAAAGGCGAATACAGAGCAAGAATATGTGAATGAATTGGTTATAGATATCAATTTTGCGATATTGTTGACAAGGAAGTTTTTGGATAGGTAGTTAAATGTTTTTATATTAGAGTAATACAGTGAGGTTGCTTTGAAAATTAGCACAAACAAAAAGTTATATGTTGACAATGCAGAAATTAAATTTAAGATTCTAAAAACTTTTAAAGAAAAAGTCCCTACGAATTCACATGAAACTGTCAGAATTATTGACTCTTTTCCATTTAAAAGCATGCAATTCATTTTTTTCAACTACTTGAAGTGAATATTTACAAATATATGAAACAAAAAGAATTCTAGCCATTCTCAAGAAATCAACTAAAGAACCTAAAACTTTAAATTCTTACGCCCTTATCTTTCCTGTAATAAGTTGGAGTTATCCACTGTGATTTAAAGCTTTAATACATTTTATTCACTAATGATGAGAGTAATTATCTCAAATTCATTGATTTTGGATCATCGTGTTTCTCATTTAAAACGGAATACCAATATGGTTAGTAAAGTACTATAGAGTCCCTGAAATATAAATTGATCTTCCATTTAATTAAGCAGCTGACAAGTCAAGTCTTGGATGTATTTAAAACCCAATACATCAATTATATGCTGTTATATAGTTTATTATATTTTAATTGGAAATACATTATTTTATTTGTTAATATTTAAAATAATGCTTAAAATACAAATATTAACGATGCAATTTTTGCCCTAAAAATTTCAGAAACACCTTATATGTTTGAATTATTTAATATTAATCTTAAATAATTATAATTTATGATTTTAAGGATTTAAATTGTAGCAGAATTGATAACTCGTCAACCCTTGTTTCTTGCTGTTTATATGAACGATTTATTAGAATTTTTCTTGAGAATATTCAGTTTCCCAACAAAAAATATGATAGAAAAGTGCAGTGAAGGCAAAATATATTTTTTTAAAAAAAAAAGATTAAATATTCAGATCTAGATATAGTAAACTTATCAATACCACCTGAGAAGTCTTACACTTCGAAAAGTAATTGATCACGATCGAGTTCAAAATAACAATTACATGGATTCCCTAAAAAAGTGCTTAAAACTTGAACCAACAAAAGAATATCATCAGAATAAGCCACATAGCATCCCAGGTTTAATTAAATAATGTAAATCTTCGATTTACTTTATGGTGGAGCCTCATCTAATAAAAGTTCAGCTTTGAGATAAGGTGAGGCTCTCAACGATAACGAATAAAAGTGGCTAAAATAAATTCAAACTACTAAGCCCTTCCTAGACCTACACCTCTCAGAGTTACTGGCCAGAGGAGGACCGAGTTAAGTGTGAAAGATAATGTTAGCAGTTACAAAAATTAGCAATAAATAGAGAGTGAAGACTTATAGCAGAGTGATCCTAATATTAGTAGTATACAATTAGAAATAAACCACTCAATCTATTAAAGAAGTAGTCGCTGGTATAGTTTTTAAACACTAGAAATATAACAATAGAAACACAATTTTTGATTCATTTTTCTTATAGTGTAAAGAACCAGAGTAATATGTCCATTACGAATTAATATATTGTAGTTGTAAATTAAGGCAGGTATTTTTATTGTTACAAAAAATAGTATTTACCTTATAAAGTCATTGTAAACAGCACTTTTACAAATGAATTTAAAAATTATATAATAATTTTGAAAAATAATTTAATATGCTATGCTTTAAGTTGCATAATTTCAATAGATTTAAAAAAAAATATTATTGAATACTCATTAAATAAAAAATTAGATTTTAATGAATGGTGAAATTTTTGATATTTTACACCTGGTACGCGCAAGATTCTTTTATATCATCAGTGAATGTTCCATCAAAAGTGATTTTCGAGGCAGTAAAGACTAAACCCTAAGTGTAAGTGTAAATTAGATTTAACTATTAAAATTCATTCATAGAATGAATTACATTAGATTTTTTTACAAAAACTGAAAAAAACAACTTTTTATTTCTTATAGACTGTGTGTTGAAAGGCATTCCCAAAATTTTGGAAGTTACCGACGAATTCAAAGATTAAATAAAAATCCTCTCAGATAAGTTAAAGAGATAGCTAAGTACAGTCAATACAACGGGTATAGTCAGGCCTTTTCCTAAAATAATGAATAGAACATTTTTGCAGAATAAGATATCTAAAATTGAAGTGAAATTTGGCTAAAAGCTGGAAATTAGAAGATTTAATTTAGACAAGCTTTAACCTTAACTAAGGGTTTAAACAGCTGGCTTAGGATAGCATCATTTTAATGTTGAATAAAAATCAGAATCCTAATAATTTTTCTAAAAAAATTTAAATAAGAAGGAATATCTTACTTATTTAAATATTTTTAGGGATTTATATAAAATATTATAAAAAGTATTTAAAATAAATTAAAAATTAATTAAAAATATAATTCCCAAAAAATAAAATGATTGTTTTAAGTAGACTCTTATAACATTTAAAGGGAATTAGAAGAAAAAATCAAATAACGCTTCTAATAAATTAACAATTTATTATTTTGGGGTTTAAATAAACTTCAATCTAAAATGATTACTTGATTGTTTCATGCCTTGAATATCTCATAGCTAAAGTAATTTAAGATAATTTCACTTCGAAGTTTTGCAATTTTTCATATTCCATTAGTAGACCCTCTGAATATATCTGTAAGTTAAATCCAATACTTCTAAAATGCCTCAATAGAAATTAACTAAAGAGAATACATTAAAACAGTATGAATAATTTTTTTCAATAAAACTATAATTAAATTCAAGATATAATCTACTTCCCAATTAAAGTCAAGAAGATTATCAAAGGACTACTAAAACTGATTCCTTAAAAAGCCAATCTAAAATTAAATAAAAAATAAAAAATTTCGCTGCTTATAATATGCAAAATGAAAATGAAAATGAAAGCACATCTAAGAAAAAAGAAGATCAAGTAAATTGAAAAGGAGATGGAAGACGATGAACCATCAGAGTCAAGTGTGAATAGAAGTAGTTTACCAAGAAAAAGAGCAATATATTATTTAACTGATAAAATTGGCTCACCGAAAAAATTAATGAAGAATTGGATATCCTAAGCAAATAAATTTTCTTTATAATAATTAATAAAACTTATCCAATAATCATCAAGCTAAAATGCAAAAGGTAATCCTCCTCTCAGCTTTCGTACTTGACGCAATCGCTGATTTAAAGATTTCGTAAAATACGTTATCTTCCACAGCCATTGTGTAATCATAGCCACTTAAAAATACAGAACTTGTACTGCCATCTATGGAAGAATAAAATATATCCTCCACGGTTTTCTGTTAAAGATTCATATCACAGCAAGAATTTCTTCGTTGAGTAAAATGCTGAAGGTTCTTACTTCTGGACTTTAAGAGGGGACAAAAAGTTAATGTCATTATCACCATCGCACAAAATTGTCCAGACAACTTAGCTTTCGGGAGAGCAAGACTATAAAAATTCACCTTCACCAATAAAAACCCCTAACCTCTTCAGTAGTTTAATTGGGTTTTTGATTGATTTGGGTAGACTATTGACGCACACTTTATTTGGATTTTAGTAGGGTTTATGTAGGGGTATAATGTTTAAATATTAGTAATTTAAATGAGTATAACAAGCGAGTTTTTAAAATAATTCACAGAAACAAAAGCTAAGAGTCGTGTGGCAGTTCTCTGAATTTTGTTTTTCGATGTTTATGTTTGATTGTTTCTATTGTTTCTAATTTTCTCTTTTCTTGAATTGATATAAGTTGAGTATACAAGTTCTCTCAGATCTCCATTTATTTTATTTTTTATCAAGGAATAGTTTGATTCCTTAATATAAATTTCTCTCACTCTTGAAGCTAAAGTAATTAATTCCTGTCATCTCGCTCTCTATAATTATTATTACTGCTAGAGCCCAGATATTCCATTATTAAGCGAGTATAATTAAAATCTGGAGACTGTTAAAAATAAAATAAAAAAAGATGATCAAATAAAATTATGATCATATCAATATAAATGTGTTAAGATAAAACAGTCACTAATTTGAATTAAGTTTGAGCAGATGCTTATTTAATTTTTAATTAACTTTAATTAATTAATCAACTATCTAAAAATGGAATTTTTGTTTTTTCCAACTTTTCTGATTTATTTCTAAATTAGGGCAGTGATCAAGTTGATGCTGCAGCTGATCTTTAAGTTTTTCTTAAATTTTTCATAGATATCTTAAAATAATTTAAAGTTAGGAGAGTGTGGAGTTTGACATCAACAATAACAGTAGTAATAGCAATAATAGCACTAATAATTTCAAAATCATGCATTATTAGGAGTCTTGGGTTTTTTCAAAAACATCTATTTTTTCTTAAATTCATAGTTGTAAGACCTAATTTTGAAGATGATGTTGATGAAAACAATGAAAAAATCAGTGATGTAAAATTTTAAAATTCTCCAGAATTTAAACCAGACTTCTAAAATGCATGATTTTGAAATTGTTAGTGCTATTAGTGCTATTACTACTGTTATTGTTGATGTCAAACTCCACACTCTCCTAACTTTAAATTATTTTAAGATATCTATGAAAAATTTAAGAAAAACTTAAAGATCAGCTGCAGCATCAACTTGATCACTGCCCTAATTTAGAAATAAATCAGAAAAGTTGGAAAAAACAAAAATTCCATTTTTAGATAGTTGATTAATTAATTAAAGTTAATTAAAAATTAAATAAGCATCTGCTCAAACTTAATTCAAATTAGTGACTGTTTTATCTTAACACATTTATATTGATATGATCATAATTTTATTTGATCATCTTTTTTTATTTTATTTTTAACAGTCTCCAGATTTTAATTATTCTCGCTAAATAAGTGTCTCCATATCTCCAATCTTCTCTCTCTGGGAAATATCTAGGAGTAATACAAACATTTCTTAAGGCAGAGGCTTCCAATCTTTGAGATCTGTTGAAATCAATAATATAAACTCTAACAGGCTGAAAGTTCATCATGATTTTTTCTGGCTTTAAATGTCTACTAATATAACCATGCTTGCGAAGCTCTTCAAATGACTCAACTATCTGCTATACTATCTAGCCAATCTATCTCTGACATCTATTGTCAGATAAGAATTCTCTGTAAGTCGTTTCTAATAAAGGTAGCCTGAAGGCTACATGATCTTTACCAAGTAAAATAGCATCAAGCTATATGATATGCCTGCACTCATTTAACTTTGCCTTTTAAAGAGCATAATACTCATTAGCAAATTCCATTTGGAACATGTCATCAGCAAGGAAGTAATTGAATGGATATATCTTGTAAGCATATTAGTCATCAGTAATAAATCTCTTCTTTACTATATACTCAATAGTGAGGTTGCTTACTAGTCAAGAATCTATTTTTAAAAAAATTTGAAGATAGAAATCTTTATTGCCTCTATTTTAACCATGATTTTATTGATCTCAGATTCTGGAAAATTCTTGAGTGCTTTTATATTTTAACTAACTACTAGACTTCAACTCTAAGAGACTCCACTGGGTTTCTTGATCTTCTCTTTTTTATAGAAAAATTTTTCCAGTAGGATTATGAATAAAGACAAAATTTTGATTGTGCTTTTTTTTTTAAGTGCACTTTGAGGTCTCTTGTATAAGAATATGGCTTCTCACAGAACTCACATATATATTTGCTGTCCTTATTTTAATGCTTTAGATATAACCTAGGCATATCGTTGTGTATATATCAAATGACTCTTGTAGTTTAACTTGTAGAGGGAAACTTTATTGCATTCTTTGCATTAATAGTCTACTTTGGCTTTTATTGATTAATGCTTTATTGCAGGTTGCTTAAAAGGTTAGCGCTCATTTTAGTTTGCTGATATATTTTATTATAAAAATGATAAAATCTACCTAGATTAACTATAATAGTAGAGTATAAGTCACTCTCGGAGATTCCTTGCTGAGAGGTAAGAAAATGAAATAACCATAAAATACTGTAAGTCGACACAATTTATGAGAATTTTATACATTATAGTATATTAAAATACTCCTAATAAAGTTTAGTTTTTCTAAGAGGTCCTCCAAATCAAGTTTGAACTTAATTTGGAGGTAAAGTTAATAAACAATTTTTAATTTAATATGCTCCTAATTAAGTTTTAACCTTAAAATTTAAATCTTTATAAGTTCGAACTTAATTTTGAGGACCTCCTAATATAATTAAACATTATTAGGAGCAATTTAATGGAGATAGGTTGATAAAAATAGAAATCAATCTGTAAAACTTGGAGCAAGTTTTTCAATGCATCTCCTCATATCTTTTCAAGGTTGACCCATCCCTATTTAGTAGTAAGAATTTAATAAACTTAGAATGGGTATCCATAATATTAAATTTCATTAACTTTTCTAGAATGAGGAAGCAAGATGTAGTCTATGAATGATGCACTGAAGATAATTTAATTTCAAGATTTAATAGGAAAACTTCGAAGTAAAGACGAATTTATAGATACTTGGTAAAGTAAGGTAAGCTTTTAACTTATGCTAATATATTAACCATAGCTGGATTATTCTTGCTAACCCAGGAAGGAACAAAAATCTCATTCTTAAAAGCATTACTAAGTTAAGAGAAAAAAGCTTTTAAGACTAATATGAGTGATCCAGATCTTTCTCTCTACCTTCCATCAAAGTTTCAACTTTCTAATAAGTTTCAAAACAGAACCTTCTTCTATGGTGTCCTTGGAACTCTGAAACTGAAAACATAAATGGAGTAATAAAAGAAGCACACACAAGAAACGCTATAGTATCTCTTGTGAAGAAAAGAGAAGCAAGGTATTAAAATAAGTGATACTTGGCTGTAGGAACTGCAGAAGTATCCATTCATCTCAAGCAAGTTTTAACTACTATTTTAGAGGAAACTTGGCACTGCTATTTACTTGATGAAATAGGGCAGCAAATTAAACAGATAGAGAAAGTCTCAAATGAAGCATGAACTAAGTAAGAAACTCTTCAAAGATTTATAAAAGGCATACGAGATGAACTTAGATACAGGAGCTGGCACTAAGAGAAAAAACAAAGGCCCAAGCAAGCCTTAAGAGGAAGAAAAGAAAGAGAAACCAAGTCCATTTACGGACTAATTAATATGTAAATTTATTCATTCGTTTAAATCTAAAATTTATTTATAATCACAAAATCTCCCTTCTCTTGCGCATACTTTAGCTTTATCATCGCTAACTCTTTTAGCAGCACTCTTTATAAAATCGACTGTATCCATTTTCAAGTCGTGCATCAAGTGATAGTACATAAGTTCTTGTAGTGGCCATTCAATAACCCCCAATATAATTCAATTTCATTGAACTGAGAACTTGAGGGAACATTAAATACAGGTGTTATGTTTAATCTTTCATAATCCTTCCTTGAGTCTTTAGTTTTTATGAACTGACTAGCTATCAACTAACAGAATAATCTCTTAGCCAACGTACTTATATCTGAGCTATTGTAAGAACTATAAATAATAGTCAGTCTTATTAAGCTAGGGTGAATAACATAAGTCTCGAGACCACTATCTTCGTTTATTCCAAAAAGTATAGCATGAGTATAAACCTTAATATTTTAATAATATACTTCTATAATACTGTATCTCTTATACCAAGACATTTATATGAAGGTATTAGACGTGGATACTGCCTCATCAGCTTATATGAACTTTTAATTATGCTCTAAAGTCCTATTCATTTATTGAACTTATAATTTAAATTATCCTTATAAAATTTAACCTTTCATCATTCATTCTCTTATTGCGATTGACGGTCTTGTAAGATATTCCGTTCTTTTTATATACGTTTACCATAGATTAATCAGAGATATAAAGCTTAAGAAATTAATGATGAAACATCACAGCTCTCTAGGCCAGAGAAAAATGAGCCCAGTATTTAAGAGTCTTATCATTAATAAGATAATCGATATGATGCTACTAGAATTTTAAAGGTCTTTTAGGTTTAGAAATAAGATGCTATCTCTTTAAATTCAATGCTAATAGACAGTAAGACCTAACAGTAGCAGGAGATTTATGAAGCAGTCTTGCATTAGATGCGTAATTTATAATGGGTTTTAGTTGATCACCATAGTCATTACAACCTTATCGCAATAAAAATAGTGAATCTATATACTCACTATCATAAACTGACCCCAAACTTTGCATATACTCACTTTAATTACAAATATTTAGAAATTAAACCCCTACATAAATCCTATTAAACTCTAATAAAATTTGCGTCAATAGTCTACTCTTATCAATCAAAAACTCAATTAAACTACTGAAGATATTTTGGGCTTTTGAATAATTAATTCTAATACTTTCTTTATTTAATTATTGTACAATTACAAATATATAAATAACTTATTGCTTTTTTTAAAAGATGAACACTTAAATTCAATATTTATTAATATTTTTATAAGTTAATATATTTATATTTCGTTTTCAGAATTCACTTTTATATTTATTTTTGAACCACATAGTAATGATGTACTTAGCATTATTATTTTTATCATAAGTAGACCCAAAAAAATTGTAAGGAGTATTACAACAGTTTAATTTTGAATTTAGTGAGACATCTCTAGCTACTTGATACCTTCCGTAATTTCTTAGACAGGTTTTTGGCAATCCATAAAATTTACCAATAAATTTGATTAAAACTGGCATATTCATCTATTGGATGTGATTTTTTATTTACCTTTCATATAGTATACTTTAAAACCTCCACCAACTCTATCGGTTTAAGCTCCAATGCGAATTTCAACTTGTAAAAATGAAAATCTCTACTGTTTATCAACAGTTTCCATCAACCAATAGTTGTTATTCAGGATTTTGAGCCAACAGTTGTGCTATTTCTACAGCTGTGCCTTTACATGTGCACCACTCCGATCTGTGGAAATCTCAATTTATTCTTTACTATAAAAATGTTTAAAGAAACAGCTGTTCGAAATAACAGTAGTAATCTTTGAGATTAATCCAGAAAATACTATTAATTTCTCCCACTTTATACTTCTAAACACCTCTCTATTACATTCTATTATATATTTTACGTTTCCTTCTATCATTTCACTCTTTTAATTGATCACTCCAAGCATCTATCCATTATCTTTTACCCCATGAAATTTTTAAATAAAATAAAATATTTCCTCAACTTCATAGACATCAAATATGCTATAAGTATGTCCTTAAAGTTTTCCTAGTCGAGATATATCAGCATAACTATCTTATTGACGTCAAGTTCCGATCAACAATTAGTTTTTAGCATTCCAAAATAGACCTGTATTCCGCATTCTCTTAACATTCTAATTAGTAAAGCCATACTTGTCTGGTAGTCAGTTTGTTAAATCAGCGAAAGCAGCAACTAACCAAGCCTCTTTCTATATTCGTGTAACTATATAGAACTTAGCATATTCCTTTTCTAAAAGCATATCATTTTTCTTTGTTGCCTTCTTTATTACTTACATTGGAATAAGCATGTCGACCATTAGCTGTGGGGAATTAATCATCAACAGTAATAATAACTGGTTTTCTATTTCTATAAGATACAATAACATAAAGCCATAGCTCAGTGTCTGGATTTCCTTACTTCTTTAGTTTAATAATCTTCTCATCAGCTGTGGCTAACAATAAGCAATAATACTTATTACTGGTAGCAATTAGCAATCTAACAAACTTCCTTGTAATAAATCACATAAGCTGACACTATCCTCAAATACAAAAAAACTAGGCCTCCTTGCCATTTTATTACCTGAGCCAGATGAGTCCTTCTATATATCTCCTACTCTAATTCACTTTTGTTTCCCTGAATCTTTACCCAAAGCTTTTATTTTATAAAACTTTGGATATTAATACACGACTTTATTTACGTTTAATTGTAAAATTCATCTCTTTCTGTTTCCAAAAAGTTTTCATCCTGCTTCTACTAGTGTATTATGAAACTTTCTTCCATTTACTACTCCAAATCTTGCTTCCAAGTTGTCTTTTCTTTATTTTTTATCTTTAATTTCTTGCCTCTTACTTTCCTCTTCTTTTCTTTATAAAAACCTTATCATCCCATCATGTTCCTCGTTATATTACTCCTGCCTTCTTTTGTGTTCATCTTTCTCCACCTCCTCATATTTCATCTTGATTTCTTCATCTGCCTCCTTCTTTTATCTTTTTATTGTTTGACCTTTTGTACTTTAGACAGAAAAACTTATAATTGATGTTTAACATCTCAATTTTTTCTTAAGGTTTTGTTCTCTTTCTTTTTTACTCTTTTCAAACTCTTATTTCTTTCGTTTTTTGTCCTTCTAAGCTTCCTTCCTCTCCACTTCTAATTTTTTTATTTCTTTTTGCATTAAATATAGGGAAATTTTTATTTATATTCACTGATGTCTGTTGTCTACGCTTCTCCTTCTTATCTTTAAACTCCCACTTCTTTCTCTCCAATTCCTAGCAAACTTTCTACTTCCTAATTTCCTATAGGCTCTATTACTCTACTTTACGTTATTTTTCCTGTTTTTCGTTCCTCAGCTTATAACTCCTTAATTAACTCTTTTTATCTCCGTTTTTAATTTTCTTGAAGGACTCTACTGTATTCATTTTCTTAATGCTGTTTTTAAATTCGTAATCTTTCATAAAAGTTTTTTATAATATGTTATTAATCTTATTCCTTCTCAAATATCTGTAGTTTCATATTTTCTTGAATCTTATCTCTCAATTTGTTCATTATTCTTTGCTAATTTGTTCTGAAACTACTCCTGTATTTTATTGGCAATCTTTTCGTGTTTAATTCTGGCGCTATTATCATTTATTTACTATTAGATTATTGATTATTCTCTCTTCAATTGGATTCTATGAATTGGCTTCATCTAAATCAAGTGAGTCTTCCTCGCTATAGCCTATTTTGCAGTTTGAATCCTGATCTTCATCTTTTAAATTAAATGAGTCCACTGACATTTGATTTGAGAGGACCTCTCTGTTAATTATCAAGAAATCTCTCAAATTACTGTAATTTTGGAGACTCAAGAAATAATAAGTTGAAAATTTATCATTCTTAAATTTTAAATCTCTTTATCTTGTGAGCAATCAAGTTTATACTGTTCAAGAACTGAATTGATAAGTGTTTTTTCTTAATTGACTAAGTTAAGCTTTAACTCCAATTAGCGTATCTTGAAAGCCTAAATAAATCTTTGTCTCAAATACCTAGTCATTTCTATAAATTTCCTCCACATAGACTAAAACATCGATTTTCTTAAGATAGTTATTTCTAGCTGCATTAAACTGATATATTAAATTATCAAATTTTCATCATTCAAATTTGCTTGGAAGAGAGAGCTGATTTTGATCTGGCTCGTAGGTGAAGTAGACGAAAACTAGGTATTAATTTTCTAATTTTTAGCTGAGATTTTTCATGAAAAACTAGCCATTAATTGTGATAAACAAGCTATTGCCTGATATTAAATGCAAATATAATTTAAACCATTAAATATGATTTGATCAGAAGGAGGCATAACTATTTTTTCCCTGTTTTTCAATCTACTATAAGAAAAGACTAACTAAAATTGTGCTTTACTTTTTTCAAAAATTGAAAAGAAAAATAGAAAAAGATCATGAGAAGTTGAGCTGATTGATTAGATAAAATCATATCTGATTCGTCGCTATAGTAGATAATCAAGAAAATATTGTGTAGAAGAAACACTTCTAACGATATTATGTTAATTCACCTATAAGCTTAAACATGACTAATATTTAGATGTTCTAACCAAAATACCTATTACCACCCCAAACCCCTCCCCACCCACCCCTTCCACACATAAAAAAACATATTTTTTTAAAAATGAAAAATTAATCTTGCTAATTTTTAAAACTAAGTTGAGTTGAGATGATTTGAAAAACTTAAATTTTTGAAAATATTTTTTTAAATATATATTTTTCAATAAAAATCATATTTTAAAAATAGGTATATGCTTTTCATAAAAGTAAATATATCAATTAATTATAATAATTTTAGTATTTTATAACTATAAAAGACAAGAATAAAGTAGATTCAGACATCGAATATTAAAAATTTACTATTAAATAATATATTATTATGAGTGGGGAAGGGGTTTGGGAAGGGTGGGGAGGGTTATCTCGTTTAGAAAATATAGATATTACAGTAATTTTGCAGGCAAATTTAAACTTAAAATCAGGTAAAGATTTGTACTAATCATTACATGCACCCCCAGAATGGTGCTCCAGCATAAGTGGTCACAAGGTTTCCCAGTCCTCCAACAATACAATAAGCAATTGTCTAGATTATCTATATACAAAACGTATTTGTTTAAATAGTTTTGTTCTTACAATAATATCCACAGTTATTTTACTATCGCCTTACAACTTCCTATACTTCAAATTAGTAATGATCTAGAAAATTTATAAAAATAGCTCCGAAATTTCAAAAAAGAAAGCCATTAAAGCCGAAGTTTCATTTCATAACTCGCTACTAAACTGTTTTAAATGATAATTATCCAAATCAAATAGATAATAAAGAAGAGAAAAATGCACATTCTTATTATAAACAAGGGTTAATCGAAGTTTTAATAGTATTTTATTGCTACTATGATTAACAGTTTGAAAATAAATATCCATATGCCTACTGTTAAGCCAACATAACTTGTATTTTAAGCTCTTGGTGTCAGAGTTATATAGAAAATGTTTACTACAATACTTTCCAAAATCGTTCAAATAATTATTTTGTCCTTAGTTGCCTCAGGGTGCTGTCGTTTCTATTTTAAAATCTCTCAGAGTTCTTTGATAAAAGACTTTTAGTTAAAGTCAAAGTACATTTTTTTAAAACTGTATTATTATTATTGATTTACTCTCTGGAACAACTTTGTTATTGCTATTTGAGTGATTTTTTAAATTGCTGCTATTGAAGCTACTGAAGATATCACTATTTCTCTATTAATTATTCCTCCCATAACTTAGACTTTAGAATTTGTTTGATTCAAAGTTATTATTATTATTATTTGCTTGAGTAGGGCAGCTTAGGCGTAATTTTATTGATGTTCTATGTTATTCTTTTTTTTAATCAAGTAATCGTTGGCTAAAATTCTTTTTGGATAAAATGCTTTATAAAAGCATAAATTTTCAGCTTTTCGTATATCGGGATATTTAGTAGGCAAGTAATCAAGATTTTTTTGAAATAAATTGATATTAAATTATAAATTTATCAAATATATTAGAAAATGAAAAAAGGTCTTATCAGTTGCCTTTGTGTCTTACAAAATTTATGTAAGATACAAAAACCATATCTATAATTTTAATTTTATAGGGATTGCACCTGACAAGACTGAAGGCATCAACGGACAGGTAGTTCAAGAAGCCGAAGAGAGAGGAGCATAGGAAGTCAATATTTAATGAAGAAAATGAAGATGAAACTTTTTTTTGAGATTGCATTTACTATTGCTATTATTTCTAATTTCTAAGCTTAAATTTGATTTTTAATTTATAAGATTTTTTCAAATTTTTAATGATTTTTAAAAATTTTCAGAAAATTTAATTTATTGAGAAGACTTAAACAAGGAAACTTAGTACAAGCTTAAAAAAAACTATTTCTTTTTGGTTTTTTAAGATAAAATTACTCATAGTTTAAATCCCTAATTAGTCCCAATTTCTTTATCCCAGAGTTTTCTTCATCTTAGAAGATATAACTATGATATTCGTATTAATCAGATGAAGAATCACTGGATTAGTAAGTATTTTTATATTCAATAAATTTTATGCTTAATTCCTGAATAATAATCTTAAATATATGAATAACTAAAAATTAAATATATAATTTAATATTGATTAAAAATTCAAAGCTTAAATAAAACATTTTACCACATCCTTACTCATTTAAGTAGGGATAATAATATTAGTGCCCCATGCACCATCATTGATTTAAACCATTATATAATGATTTGAATATTCACCCTTGTACGTTGTTGTAAGTCTTCATTTTGTGAATTCTTTTAGCCTCTGGCTCCTCAATAAACAATCTCCCTATTTTATTGACTTTAAATTAAAACCAGTAAATTTTATTAAAAATGTACATAGATGGAATTAAAATAATTTATTGGTTAAGTTAAGGTAGAACTTATTATATACAGCGCAGTTTCTAATAGCTCCCCTTAAGTCTATATTTTATTTGAGCTTTCATCAATCATCCCTTGAAAAAGTTTAGTTGGAAGAAGACCCTACTCCTTGATTGCTGTCTCTCTTATTTTGCATATTAATCACTTAGTTTCTTGAAATTTATGAGTCAAGATTTTTGTTGGCGTTGCTGGTGTTTTTTTTGGAAATTTTAAATACTCAAAGTTTTGCTGACTCTTTTGTTCTGATTGCTCTAATTAATGCTATTTTTTATAACTGCTGTGCTGTCACTTCCTCTACTTTGAAATTACCACATTTAGGAGAATTTATGGTGTTTTAAGTGGAAGTTAAGACTAGTTTGGCAAACTCAATGAATCTTGATCTTTCACTCTTCTAAAACTTAAGCATAAGTCTGATGATTTCTAAAGTGTGATTTGAGCAGCGCTGTTTCATTTTTCTTAAACTTTTCTCAAAGAGCTTTATACCATTAACAGCTTGATTTTTCTAATATAAACTGGTTAAGTCTCCCATAGCTGCGAATTTCTAAACAATCAATCCCACTGAAAAGACATCACTTTTTAGTATGTTGTGTGTTGCATGTCTTGTGTTTCCGACCTACTCAAAATTGGTTCTCAATAATATAGGTTTTAAGTATTGAAGTTTTCTTCTCATCAATGTCATAGTTCTCATGCCCCCATCATCAGCGTTTTTGGAATAATACTTAGATTTACTGAAGTCAATTATTTTCAACTCTCCATTCGTAGTTTTTAGTAAAGATTTACTGCATTCAAGTCCCTGGCACAAATAAAAATAATTAATTTTATTTTATATTTAATTATTTAATTAATTAGCTTTACTAACATACTGTAAATAAGAAAGAGTTTAGATGACACATAAATTGGTCAACTCATAAATAACTGCATCGTGCCAAACTTTTTCAAAACTACTTAGCTTTATTTGATATATCAAGAATTATCGCACTCATAGAAAACAAAATTATTATTATTTGCTTATTAGTATCTTCAGGTGTCATATATTCATTCCTTTATATTTAAAGAATCTGTTCTTTTTTTTCCATTTAATCAATCTCTCTTTGATTTAAAATGTAATTTCCATTTAGAGCTATCTAGAAAAGAGTGTAGGGACCAAAAGTCATATATAAATTCCTTCTTATCTGGATTTTAGGGGTCATTTTTCATTAAATGAGAAATCTTTATTAGGACTACAAAATTAGGTATCTTTGGGTCATTTCATAGATGTTGAGTTTAATAGTGTATCTCCAAATATAAATCACGCTAAACTTAGGCCCAATAAATAGGATACTCTCTGAATGGCAAGAGTAGCTGTTATATCATCAAGGTTCATATTTTATATTTCTTTTATAACTTGTTTTACCTCGGGTAAACTCGCCCATCACAAATTAGCCTCTCTTAATGGTTAAATCTATCTTAATTTTGGTGATACTCTTATAATTTGAAAATACTTATCATTTCAAGATTGTTTATCATTAATCTCTAGTATTTGGATTCTATCTTTTGTGCTTTAAGCTATCAAGTTGTTTGGTAATTAGCACATCATTGACTCGTAAATATATCTTAATTAACTGTACCAAATTTTAACTGACTGATTACGATTTTAAGTGAACCTCCCTAGTGACATTTAATTGAGGAGGCTCAATTTCTAACTTTTGTACTTTGACAAGTTTTCCTTGATAAACTCAAGGTTACGCAGCCGATTCTATATTAGCAATCCTATTTCTTGGTTGAATCCAGTTTCTTGCAGATTAAAAATGTTTAGTTTTGGATATTCAAACTGGTGATGGAAACAAATATAAATTCGAATTTTAACAAGATAATTTAAATTAAATAAGAATTCAGAGAACTAACATCCATGCTAGAAATTGAAGAGAGAACAACTGCTCTCTATAATAGGAAGTAAAAAAAACAACAATAATACCATTAATCACAACATTTACCAGTAAACTACTTCAAACTAACCCTAGTCAATCTAAGATTATTATTCGTAATATTATTGCAAACAATCAAGTTTAAAAATTTTATAGATTTTTATAAAATGTTGCATTGTTTTCGTTAGAAAAAATTGGAAATAACAACTGCTTTTAGAATATTGACAAGAACATTGTATCCAGGTGTTAATGTCATTAAAGAAGTCAATCTTCGCAGCAGTTGCTGTCAAAGCTTAATAAATTTATACTTTTAGAGGATATGAAAACGTTGAGGACAAGAGAAACGATAGAGTTTAAATTTCATATTTATCAAATTATAAAGAATGAATTTATAAGTTAGAATAATCTGGATCATAGATTTTATGATGTTTTTATAAATATTAAGTTCAGTTGAATGAGGCGAAATCGCAATGCTCATCAGCTTTATATGAAGTTAACTTAATATTTATATATTAAAAACAAAGTATACCTCGGCACTTTGAATTCAATCGAGAGGTATGACACAACTAAAAAACTCATAACTCTCTATAATATGTTTAAAATTTAATTAATTCGCGAATAATAGAACCATGAAAAATGATGAACACTCTTATAAATCAAAAAATGTAATACTTTTGGAGTTATTAATAAAAAATCATAGTCTATATATTAAAAATAGTTTAATAAAGCTGTTATGTTTTTATCAGTTTGTAAGTTTAGTTTAAATTCAATAAAATAAGTGCAAAGTGTAATATTCAATTTAAAAATAGATAAAATATTGGTGATATTTATGAAATATGCCACATTATATATTTCTGGGATGATTCATCCCTCAAAAACCACTAAAACATCTCATAATAATCTAATTTTACCCAAATACCATTATTAAAAAAGACCAGTTTAGAATAATTATAATTATGATAAATTTAAATTCTTTACTAAATAGTAAAATTATTATTAAATTTTGCTATAAAAAGTAAGAATGCTACTTAAAATATTTATGATGATATACCATAAACAGAGAAGTAATTAAAACTATAAAAATGACAAGATTCCTAATCTCATGACATAAATGATAATAAGTTTTATATGATTTTATGTTCGTATTTTGCATATATTTATTCAAATAAAAATTTAAACATAAATTAAAAAGAACTCCTAATAAAACGGTTCATTAGAAATGTAATAAATAAGTAAAAAATAAGACTATAATAACCATTAGTAGTGCATAAATATGAATAATAAGCATGGAATGCAATAAATGACAACTAAGACTAAAATCATCAATAATGATATGAGTGGGTGAATAAGAAAATATGTATAGAACTATCAATAAAACTGATGGTAATACTATTAATTTAGATATATCAAATAGTATTAACATAATTTATTATAATAATTACAATATCCTGAAAATTGAATATATATAAATATATTTAATATACTTTAATTTATAAAGCGTGGAAGTAATTTAGTTATATATTGAAAACGTATAAATCTACGTGATAGTTTATTAAATATTGAATTTTTTGAGATTATCAAGTATTAGTAAATCATTTTTTATAAAAACTAAATATCTTTTTAGTTAAATTTTAGCAAAATATTAAATTTCTCAATTCTTTTATTTGGGTAATTTATATTTACCAATATTTTAGACTTTTTTTTAAAATAAAGATTTACTATTGAAACTACTTATAAAACAGTGTGAAATATTATTTATTATATATGTAAAGTTTGAATTTAAAGGTTTCTAAATGCTGGAATCAAAGTGACATAACGCTATAAGCAAAAAACAACCTGAGTTAATTATTTTATATAGAACACACAAAAGTAAAACGTTTTTGATATATTAATTAATAAAGCGATTGTGAATGGTAAGACAAAAAAATAGAAAAAAAATACTACTAATGATGTAAAAAATTTCACAGACAAAAATTTAAATATTGATCTCAAAAATTTTTGATAGAATAATACAAAACTGCTTGCTCTCTATAATCAAATAAATAAGCCTTCATTTTAAAATGCTCATTATACATTATTGTTGAATAATAAAGCATTTAAAATTTAATTGTTTCAATTTTCATATTGTTATTACAATTTTAATTCTTTGATATCTCTAAGTTTCTCCTCAACTCTACCAATTGTGTTTTAATACCAAGATTATCATTATTAATGTGTGATGAAATTGCCAATGCTTTTATTATTCACCAGCTATTTACTATATCACTTCTCTCTCTCATAGATTCAACTTCTAGAATATAAAATTGTCAAATACTATCTAGAGACTTTGCGCTTTAGTGTATACTATAGGCTTAGTAACAGTCGTGATAATATTTACATTTTTGACTATTGAAAATCGTTAAAATGAATTTCATTATGAATTTTGAAATTCCTATTAAAACTGATTTCAAACATTTCTGGCTTTATTATTACTTAAGTATTCTTAATAGGATTGAAGTGGAATTTGATTTAGAAAGATACAAATCAATGAATTTGATAGCTCGCTCCTTATTACAAATTTAATTCCATTGTTGTTCCTATTTTTAAAGAATATATTTGCTTATTATTATATTTTGACCTATTCTTTTGCTCTTTTAACTAACCTCAAGCTTTTATTTCACCTAAATCTTAACTTACTTAAATACCCTAGTACCAACAACCACTCCGTTTACATGTGCCCTATATCCATAAATGATAGGAAAAGATAAACAGTGTCTTTTTTACTTAGTCAGACCATTTGAAATGGACGAATTTATGAATTTGGAAGTTTGGCCTTCGCTGCTATGCCCTATATTAAGAGCTTGACACTTGGGGATAGAAATATACCTATAAGTTCATAGTTTACATAAAATCTTTGAAATAAAAGAGCTTAATGAAAAGTAGCGCCATCGAAAGGAAAAGATTTTATAGAGAGAAAATATTCTGTTGGTTTAAAAGAAAACTTTTTTGAAAAATAGCATTCAGATATAAATGGAGGATGCGATTCAATACACTTTTATACAAGAGAAAAAGTGATTGAAATACGAAGAAAGAAAAGAGCATTAAAATTTTTCATTGATAAAAGAGTGCTTTAATATTTACATTCATAAAAGACATGATAATTAACTTAGAGTAAAATTATATATTAGAATGAAAGCCTTAAGAAATCTAAAACTTGAAAAGTTTATTCACTCGTTTAAATTTTATTTCTCCAGCTTAACGATCTGGGTGATTTTAATACGGTTATAGGATTAATTTTGTTCTTCGATAGTTATGATACAGTTTCTTTGGAAGTTTAACTGACGATTAAATTTAAAATGATGCATTTTTAAGCTTGCTAAAAACTATCTTCAAAATTACTTTTACTATAATAACTACACTTATCATTAGAAGGTTAAGTATATATCAGCATTTTTCCCCACTAATTGCTGGAAATGATTAACTTAAGCAGTAGTTTGAATCTTTCACTTGTTTCATTATTTTTATGTTCCCACTAACGATTCATAATTATACATTTGAGATAAAAAAATTAGATTGATTTTAATAATTCTATATTTGCACTTATTTTTATGTATATACAAGAAAATCTATTTTATAGCTACTTTCTGTACGTTAATTTAAAAATAAAGTTAATAATTTCAAAGCTTTCATATTTCTCATAAGTTATTATGATTCTGGTGTGAAAAAGTTATCCCAAAATTATCGTTTAGTGTAGTCCTTTAAGTTTGGATTCACATCAAAATTATATTTAAGTCAAAGTATTTCATTGATTTGCATTTATTGAACAAACCTAACTGGCTGGTTATCCCAGATGTGAAATAAAAAGGAAAATTATCCTGTATAGTATCTTTATAAAATAAGAAATTGGGTATACCTTTACCATAGGTTTTCCTTGAACTATAATAAGTATATAGATAGAATTTTAATAAATATTTAACTCACAACTTGATGCATGTCTACCATAGTATAAATAGCAGATTTCCTAAGATCAATAATAATTTACTCAATGTTATCCAAGTATGTCCGATTATATGAACATGAGGTCCTCTCAGCAGCTTCCCACATGACTCCCAGTCTAACTATTTTAAACCCTATTTCTTGAGATTTCCTATGTCTTCTGCTGTCAAAGAAAGTCAAGGATCGAATTTATCCCTTGATGGAATAAATGGATAAAATCTGTTCACAATGCAAATATAAATTCATAGATTATTCAAAATTTATTTTAAATAATTAAAAATTAAATGTTGATATTATGGAATATAACAGACTTTTGCCGAATTTATCAATGAATTATCTTTTAGTAGGATCTACTCTAATTGATGCTTCTTGAGTTTACAAGTTTTATATCAATAAATTTATCGATAGTGAAGCAAATATCACAAAGAGATTAGTTTTTATTTTTAAAAATATTTATTATTCTATTTTTTCAAGATTACAATTCCATTAACCTATATTTATTCGCTATTTTGAAAATTGATTGAGATATTTAAAATTGATTTAAAGTGTTTTTTTTAATATCTTGAGATATTTTATGTTCCATTTGTTAAACTTTTGTGCCTTTGGTGTGATAACATCTTTTATTAGATTATTGTCATGATTCTAGTTTGTGATATTAAAAATAAAGTATTTAAATATCAAGGACTATGTCAACTAAGTTTTATTCCAAAGTGTAATGCTCTGATGAAATATAGCAATTAAAATCATTAATATTATACTTTCTATAACTTTTTCATTTCTTTAAGCATCAGTAACTAGAGCAGTAAAACCATTTTAATAAAAATACTGTTCGCTGTGATAGAAAACTGTAGGAACGCTAGAATTTTAGTTAAAAGTGTAAAAAAATTAAAATTTACCACTTTCAGTGTCAAAGTTAGCTAGGGTAAGGACTTTTTGAGTTTCTATGGAGTAAGTTCAAGCGACGGACTTAACTTTCTTATCTTGAAGACTGCCATCATTTTTATAGATTCCTTCTAAAGCGGAACCAGCTGATGTAGAAATATCCCAGAATTTCATGAATTCCCAAAAAGCCCAACCAACAAAGTTTTGATCGCAAGTATCAGCTTTTACTTGAATTTCTTACATGGAGTTGTCACTGCCAGTTCAAACTCCAAATTCAGTGATAAGGAGTGGTACTATACATCTCTTAGATCTTCAGCTCATAAATCGATTCTCTTTAAATGCCATGATACACAATCAGCAGCTTTTGAAAGTAGGGGTTGCACACATTTCTGCAGCTAATTTACAGAAAAAAGAGTGATCATTAAAGACTTTAATCTCTTAGTTGACTGCATCACCTGGAGGCTCAGTGAAAACAAGATTGTACACATAGCTATATCAAACTCCAAATTCATCAGAGAATTCATCTGCTTCCCAATACATAATCTTAGATGTATCATGCTTCTAGTAAATAACGTAAGTTCTCTTGTAAAGAGCTAAGAGCACATCTCTATCAATGTTGATTGGTTCTAAAATGAGCATTCGGTCAGTGAAAAAGTTTGAAGCGAAAAGCTCGTTAATATAGTCAAAGCCGATGTTATATTGATTTCCAGCGAATAATTCTGTAACAACCTCCATTAAGGCAATAAATTTATAATAGAAAATATTAATATTCTTATAAAGCATTTCATTCATTTGAAAATCCATATTATTTAATGTATTTGCAAGCTCCAAAGAATAAGCCGACCCATGGGATTGTTGTTGGGTATATATGACTTAGCTTTCATCTAGTATATAAAATGTTGGCATACCTAGAAAGACCTTATTATTGTTAAGCGGAACGGTTTCTCGCTCGCATCACTAGCTACTGACTTATAATCATTTTAGTGTGATTATAAATAAAATTATTATTAAATAATTATAAATAGATATACCTATACTTTGGAGAGAATCAATCACAACTAGTACAAAAGGCAAATTTTAAGTTGAAATATATTCCATTGTATAGCTTGATTTTATACTTCAACTGATGGAAGCCTAGCATTAAAAAGTTCTTCAAGTTTTGAGAATCTTTGCCCATATTTATTCTTAAGATCTTCAAAATACTCTTGCATTTGATCTGCGGTCTCAGTCTCACTTTCGCTCATTCTTATTATGTAGAACACATTTAATCCTCCATTGAATGTTCTGGTCTGAACAGAAAAGTGAAAAAATATACTAACTACTCAAGTTCTTTCTCCATTTCTGCTAATAATCTTGAATCTGTAGCTTTGGCATTTTCTTGAATTTAAACATAGGCATCTGACAAAATTGCAATAAATAAGTTCATCTTTACGAGTGGAATATTTAAAGAGAAGAGAGCAAATACAAAAAACTAAACGATTTGATATTGGGTAAATTCTCCCAAGTCACTGAGAGACGAGACATAGTCACTAAGAGAGGAGATATATTATCCACTCAATAGAGAGACAAAAGTAGTACTTTCATCACTGATTGAATCAAAGATTTAAAAAAGGCCAAAATGGCAGTTAGAAAAATATGGATGAAGGTTTTAAAAATTTTGATGCATTAAAATATCCTCTTACTGAGATAACTAAGTGGATTGAAAGCTTAATGATATTTGATTAAGCTAATTAAAACTTTTTTAAAATGACCCTCATAATATTAGCATTTTACCTTTAACCAAACCATAAAGAACAATATTTCTTTACTCACTTAACTTAGTTTATATTCTGATCTCTTAATAATAATGCAAACTTAAACAATTATAATTCTTGTGAAATCGATCCAGTTACAGAAATCTTTGAAGTATTTTTTTTGTTTGAATCAAGATTTAAAGCGCGTAATAAAAAAGCAAATATTGAGTTTCATATCATGCAGAGAGTTCCAAGTACATAAATTGCATAGTCATTTTCTACTTCGAAGAATGAGATAAGCAGACCTAGGAGTCTGAGGTAAACTGCTAATTAAGTTAGGAAAAACTTAAAACAAATAATAATAAATCAAAATTCCTATGTACAGGTATACCATTTTCTTGTGAGCAATAGTCTTATAGCATTTTATACCACCACTTAATCACTTGGCACTCTAACAATTTAATCCATTAATTCAATACTTCCTTTTGAAAAATCTTAGGCGAGGGGATTTAAAATTACTTTGGTTTCAATTTTAAGAATGTTTCTTCTGTCTCATTGTTTACTTCTTTTGGATGGAGAACATTTGCGACATTTAAACCTCTAAATTTAATTATAAAACATCATGCAGTTTGAATAATTGAATATTAGCCTAATAAAAATATGTAAATACTAATAAATGAAGAACTTAATAATAAGTAACAGCTAGATTATTATATCTTTTATGAGATTAAATTAATATTTTAATATAAAAGTGTATATACAATTGTAATTTTTGAGATTTAATTTAAGGTGTAGACTGGACTAATTGATGTTGTCTATAATACCTCATTATTATAAATATCAATCTTTAAAATTTGATTAATTTATATATCCCAAAATATAGTTTTTAGGAATACCCTATTTGTTTTTGAAGTTTTAAGCATTTGGAGTGAAACATTAACTATATAAAATTATGAGTATAAATTTTCCTAATTAGCTCATCTAGGTCAGGAGTATTTTCATGCAAAAGCTGATTCATGGGAATTGATTGCATTAATTCAGTAGCTTCTATTAGATCAATGAGCATAAATCCCTTGAAGATTGAATTGATACTTGTCAAATCTTAACTCTTAATTTCAAAATGTAAAAGACTTTTGCTAAAGATATCGAACTATTATAACTAAACTCCAATTTAGAAGCAATATTTAATTGCTAAATTGTTTGCAGAGAGCGAACCAATTAAAGAAATCTTTTTTATTTCTAATAATTTTTACTTTCAAATATATAATAGCAAGGTGTTCAATCTGTGTGGATAGATAGTCTGCTTAATCGTCTCATCAACTTTTCTTTAAAATTCAAGGAAAAAAATTAATCCAATCGAAGCAGTACTAGAGCTTGATCAACCTCCAGTAACTAATAAACATACCATTAAACTCCTTAAAACCATTATATTAGAAACTCTGATTGAATTTTTTAGAAGCTAAAATATGGAATAGGCTTGATCAATTATTAAGAGGCAGTTTTTATAATAGCGAAAATCTCCAGTGAAACACAAAACACTTTTGCAAATGATTGGTTCACTCTAAATGACTTGCTTAAAAACTGGATTATTTTTCACTGGTTCACAAACTGCTTCTATAGACTTTGATGTGGCGTTATTAACTACTAGTTAATTATCATCATCTTTGAGAGCAATATGTACTCACTTTATAGCAATAAAGTTGAGACCATGCTGAAATTCTTTGAATCTCAAAATAAAATTGTGTGTTAAGGTATCATAAGCTTAATTAAAATAATATATTTACAAATTTTTTTTGAAAACTTATTAGTAAATTAACAACCTTAAGCTATAACTGTCTCTTTACGGAGTAAATTAAATTCTTAGAGTATAAATAAAATTAATTACAACTAGCAACATCATCATTTTAGATTTCATCGATGCTCTTGCATGTTCTTGGATTTCTTATTTCTATTTTATTAACTTCATAAGATAATTTATAGATAGTGCTGTCTGGTGACAATGCGAAAGCCCAATACTTGTAACTGTTTCTTTAAGCTCTCCTGAGAAAGTCATTATACTTAAGTTGTATTACCAGAATCATTTTTTTAAAAAATATATCACCAAAAATAATTATATTTACTATAAAACTATATATTTTCTATGAATCGTCCATGAAAAATATATACTCCTTAAAGTACTTGATAAGCATCGACACTTCTAATGTCTGTAATTTCAGCAGCGTTTGAGAATTAGGATTCTCCTGATGCACTAGACTAATCTACTTTAATAACTTGAATTTCACAGTTCTTGTCTAATCCACTGGCAATAAAAAACTATAAATAATAAAATGACTAAAGGTTTTGAGTTGGATGAAAATTACATTGTTTAGTAAAACAGATCTTGTGTAATAGGTCCGAATCTTTGAATTCTAGTTTTTGTTTTGGGGTGTTAGACGTTAACTTTATTTTAAAAGTTGAGCTAATGGCCCGCAGGGCGGGGCAAGATAAAAAATTTTCTCAAAATTTTAAACTATTTAATATCTTTTAAAACCTTCTAATAACCTGATATAAATCAATATAAAGGGTGATAATACGTATAATTTTCAAGATTTATTGCTTCATCAGCCAAGCCACATTAATTTGTATTTGAAGCAATTTTTATGTAATTTAGCCTAAGATAAAACAATTAATATAATAAGCTTTAGTGATGAAGCAATAAATCTTGAAAATTATACGTATTATCACATATAAAATAGTTTAAAGAATTGATATTTGTTTATAATTTGCTAATTTTTTTATAAGTTTATATCTTGAAAGTATAATGATATAAGAATATAAGAGTCCATTATCCATAGAATATGGTCATTAATACCTTTATATTGATTTAAATCAAGTTATTAGAAGGTTTTAAAAGATATTAAATAGTTTAAAATTTTGAGAAAATTTTTTATCTTGCCCCGCCCTGCGGGCCATTACCCAAAAGTTGTTTAGTGCAAATATCTTTCTATTTCTTGCTCAAATTGCATCGAAAATCTTTTCATCTAAAAGTTAAAGGAGTTCTTCTTTCTATTTCCAATCGTTGACTCTTAAATTACCTTCCTTATCTATGATAATTAGCCATTCATAATTTTCGGAAAAGAGAACTTTCTTAGATTCAAATTATTTTCTCAGGAAATAACTAAGGTTTAGTTTTAATCATAAATGGCTTAAAAACACAATAAACTATTATAGACAACAAGAAAAAGCGAAAAATTCCTTATTAAAAGTTGCACTCATGCATGAGACATTACTAAGGAATGATTAGGTCTTCACTCTTGATAAGATGTCTCCCTTCAAAAACAATGAAAGATAAATTTAAATTTACTCTATTATTTATAAAGATGATTTCTGTTATTATTAATTGTAAAGTGCAAATACGCACTTTTATTGGAAGAGAATCATTCCCTGAGTCTTAACTATCATTTCTTCAGCGAGTAACTTAGTTTGATTTTTAAATTCATAGTAGCTGAGCTCTTGCTTGAGGTTTGCAAAGTAAAAAACAGTGTCTTTTATTGCTCCAATAAAACCTTAACGAGGACTTTTCTTTTGTAGACTGAGTGTTCGCTCTTTAATTGAAGATCGCTGATGCCTATTTAAAAAATTTCATATATGGTTAAAACTTATTTTGAAATCTCCCTCTAGATTACCAAAGAAGGCAAGATCCTCATCTTCTTAAGCATTTTAAATGAGATCAAGGCTTTAAGCTTTCTTTTCAAATTCTTGATACATCAGCAAAGGGAAGTCTCTGTTGTGATTCTCAAAGAAATCCTCAATATCATAAATTGCGAAACCTTTCTCGCTGTTACTATGAGTTAATGGTTTTTCATTTTAGTTTTGTGAGATATTTAATGATGTAAATTTTATAGTAAATATAGCTGAATAATTTTTAATCGCATAGTAGTTTAGATTTTGCCTTAGATGTCTCCTACAGCAAACTTGTCTGTTTGATAAAAGCGCATGTTATGAGAAGGGAAAAGTTTCTCATAAATATCACTGATTTTTGTTAATCTTCCACTTCTCAAGAGCTCTCTTCCATTCTAATCAGAAACTGAATATATTTATATAAATATGAATTTTGTTCAATAAAAATACTTTCAGAATTTACTATAATTGAGGTATCACCTATATAAGGCTATTTATCAACTTTCTAGACTTGATCCTTATTTTAATAATGGTCAAAATAGTTGGTATCGAGCAGATGAGAATTAATGGCATTTGGTCATTGAGAAAAAGGTTTAAGCAAGCTGGAAGTCAGATTGTATTCTTGGTTTTTATCATTAAATATTTTTCTGAATCATTTCCATTAAGCAAAAGGATGTGTAAAAAGTGTGTATTAAAAATAACAGATAATAGTAATTAGTTAATTACTCAAAATAAAAGACTATTTGATTATAAAATTCATCAAAAATGTTAATAAAATCAATTCCAACATATGATTTAACAAAAAGGTTTGATTGACTGAAGAGAATATAATTTAAATATTTATACTTTTAAACTTAATTTTATTAGATATTTCAACAAAATTTAATGGTAAATCTCATTGAGAATAACATATCTTATTTATACAGTTTAGTATTAAAATTTTTTAAACAGCAACTATTTAATTTTAAATATAAGAATAATTTTTCTAAATAATTACTTAAATCTATTGCTAAATCTTAAACAATTTTATTTGTGATATAATTTCATTCGAAAAAAACTCATCATATAATGTAATTTAAGTTTGTTTTAATGAATTTGATGCATGTAGAATTAGAGTTTTGCATCTAGGTAATAATTTAATAACAGTTTGGTAGGTTTTTCATTATTCAACATGATCAATTGAGAAATTGTGTATGAAAAGGGGATTTGCACGAACAAAATTTCAATTGCGAAGAAGGTTTGTTTGAAAAAACAAGTGATTGCTGAATGAAGAAATATGCATTTTGAAGCATAGCATTCAAATTCTTAACTTAAATAGATTATAGGAAAAGATTTTTACCTCGAATTTTAGCATTAAATGACATTAGAATTTATTAGATTATTTATAAAATATTAAAAATACCCTCAATAATGTACTTTCAAAAACAATCATGAAGATACTTACTCCAAGCATGTTTTCATTTGAGAAGGGATCGTCTCTCTTGGCAATCTTGTCAGCAAATTTTTGGTGAATATAGAGACCGTAGATTGTGAAAACTTTTAATACAATTTGAACTACATCAAGGCCAAAGTTCTCCAATTTTCATTTACAAATTAAAAATCATATAGAAAACTATATAGTAACCTACACAAATTATTAATTCTTTTTTTAAATTGAAATGTCTAAAAATATGATTTATTGTCAAAATTATGATGTTTTAGATTTAATTGGATTTTAGTATTATTGGTTGATATTGTGGTATTTCTAAATTCTTGAGATAGATAAAAATCGATAATAGTGAATAAGAGTTTAAAAAAAGAATGTCATTAATATAAAAATTTAAATGGTGCTAAATTGTTAATAACTTTATGAAGAATTTGTAAATATGCCATTTCTAAGAGTCTTTTCGAATCAATATACTCTATATCCTTTTCTCTTGTTGAATCTGATGGCTCCGAATTTATCACAGCAAAATATTTTAATGGTGGTGCCTCTGTTCAAGAGAATCAAATAGAATTTTGGTGATTGTTCACTTATATGAAAATAAGAATTGATCCTTTACTGCTTCTATTTCTTTAGAATCATTTGGGTTCTGTCTTAGAGAGTCTTTCAATGATTCTGCAATCACTTGAGCAAGATAAATTTAATTAAAAAGCTTTCTTGATAATAAGCTTCATTTATATGGGAACCCCGTCGACCACGGGAAGTTGCTTGAGCTATAAAATGATTAAGATTAATTGAATTATAGATAAAGTCGATTTTATACAGTATTTTGAATTTATAGTTTGTTAGTTATAACTAGAAGATTAAATTTCTTCATTTATATTGCGGAAGCCATTTCCATAATTTATCCAATCCAGTTATTTCTTCTAAATATTCTTACACTATTTTGAATAAAAGCTTAAATCTTAAAATGATCACTTACTGTTGAAAGCAAAATAATTTCTTTAGGAAAGTTTTCTTGTCGTTGCTCACTAGTGGTTAAAAGTAATTCTTGTCATGATATAGTGAAATTGACTCTATATTTTACCAGAAGAAGAAACTGAGTAAAATTAAGGTATTGATTTCCATCATCAAAACAAAGATACCGAGGTGGTCAGGATTTTGGATGTTCAGCTCAATTTATAAATAAAATAACATTCAATTTTCTAATTCCTCAGAATTTAGTATTTAGTAAAATTAGTATTATTTTATTTTACAGCTGGTTTAAGATTGATAGCATAAAGGAGTATAAAGTCAAATAAGAAAATTAAAAAACCCACATTTAAAATTAATTTTTATTTTAAAAAAATACATCAAGATATGAAACGAATAGAATTCAAGTGATAGTTAATTATAATGAATTTAAGTTATTAATATTAGAATGAAGTGATGTAAAGTTTTTGCGCTTAATATCTCTCTTCTTTTTGGCATTGAAAACCTCATGAACTAATTTATAGATATCCAAGATTGATGAACTATGCTCCAAAAATTCCAAATAAATTAAACTAATCTCATTATGAATAGCATTTCATTTATTGCCTCTTTTTGCTTCATTACCTCAGCTGGAGTGAAATTTTAGCCAATTTAAGTTAAAACTGGCCACAGAAGAACCTACTGAATATTTATAATAAAGATTTAAAACAAAATAATTATATAATAGACTAAAATATATTAATGAGTAGAGTTCATTTCTGCTATTTATTCTGGTTGAGAAATCAGCTTTGATTAATATTACAATATAAGTTTAATCATGATTCAATTTAATAAATTGCTGATTCAAAATTAATTGAAAATAATTTGATATAAATTAGTGACAGTTCATTTTGTTGAGCTAATCTAATTTAATTTACGTGAAGTTCAATCTAAATTTATCCTAATTTTTCTTATTTGATTGCATAGCAGAAGAGTAATAAAAATATTCTAGTTTTTTTTCCTATATTATTTATTTCTTTTTATGAAATGCACAAGATTAATTTGTTATTCTTAAAAATCAATTTTTTTAACATTGATTAGAAAACTTTAGCTTTCGTTTTTTTTACTTGAATCAATTAAATTTTGCTATTCAATATATATATGAATAATTATAGCTGTTAAAATATATAAAGCTATGATTTTATGAATTCTGACATTTTTTTAATTTTAAGATATATCTATATATGTCGATTAGATATTATAACTTTTATTTAATACTGAAGAATGTGCTTATGTTTAATTTATTAAATTTACTTAATTCACTAAATTCCTTATATTTAATAACTAAAATAAAATATTAATGAACTCAATTAATTAAATTTTGACATTATAACTCATTCAAGCTATGTTTATAAATATTCATAGCTTTAATTAATTGAGCTTTAATAGGCAAAAATGGAGATTAATATACTATTAATAAATTAATTTTCTTTCATAAATTGAATATTTCTGATAAAAAAATATACATAAATATTTAAAATATAATTAATATGCATATTTTTTAAATATATTTATTGCCTAAATCTATAAGAATGTCATTTTAAAAAATGAAATATAAAGTCTAACTACAATCATTTAATTTATTTATAATAATTTAGTTTTTAGGCATCTATTTACACAAAATTTTACGAAAAAACTATTTCAATATTACTAATTTACTCTTTTGATATTGATTAATTATTTCCTACAAAACATATGAAATTAAAATTAAAATTTTAAATATTTAATTTAAATAATAACCAATCCATTTAATTTATTAACATTCCTTTTAATTTTAGTTATTTGTTAAAATTATCAAAATTATCCTTAAATCAAAAAATTTAATAAAAAGGAATTAATAATGATTTAAATTTAAAGTATACTCATAATTTAGAAATTTTTTATTTATCAAATTAAAATATAAAATAGTATAATTAGTGTAATATATTTTAGATTGAAACATTTAATCAAAATTTATTATCATAATCATGAAATCATTTTTTCCAATAGTTTTTAAATAAAATATAGAAATCTCTGATAATTTCTTTTAAAAAATTCAATAAATTTATTTCAGAATAAAAATATCATAAATTTTATACTTTGAATTATATGTTTTTCTTATAAATTTAGTCGAATTGATTGAAAAATAAGGTAAAAAATATATTCACATAAATAAAAAAATCTCCTAAAAATACATAATTTATTATAATTATTTTAAAATTAAAAAATTTAATATTATTGATTACAATCATTAAATGGAGAGTATTGCATTCTCTGTTGAGTGTTAATATATAGGAAGCCATTTATTATTAATTTGGTTAATCCAACTAATTAAAATTCCTTATTGTTGATATGCAAAAATTTTGTTATAGTAATATCAAGAGTCGCTAGCGATTATTATTTTTTGCGAGTCACCCCATATTTATATGATTTTATAATTGTTTATCTCTTTCTAATTATTATTTTATATATTATATGACTTGATTTTTGGTAAAAACTTATACAATTTTTAATATTTTATGTAATCGTAAGTTATCAATGAAAGATTTAAAAATTGATGCTTTTATTATTTATTAACAAAATTAATACATAAAAATTTGTTATACTTTTAAATTAACGCACGCTATATTATAAAGAATGAAAACTAAAACCTTATTGCAAATGCGAGAGAATTATTAAAATGGAGTCACTCGCAACAAAAAATAAAATATGTGACTCACTCCGGGTATACAAAAACACAAAATTTTGGCAGCATTGATGTATATATAACGGTAGAAGATCACGATTGCATTAAGTTCAGCATTGAACTTAAAAGCTTGATCAATTGAATTACTATCTAACGATGGAGTAAATCCTCTCAATTAGGATTAAATCATCAAATTTATTAAATTTATATATTATAAGAATTTTATTATAATTTATTATTCGTTATCTGGTTATTAGATTAGTTTGAATATTTATTAATTCGATTTTTCATTGAATTCGACCTATATTTATTTAATATTTATTGTTAAAAATATGCATCTGTGAGAAATTCTAATAAAATTATCACTATTGTTTTTAAAGAAATTAATTGGCTAAATTTATATCCTAACCAATACTTTTATAAATTTATTACAACAAATTTAATTAATATACTCCAATTCTTAGATCTTTATTTTGAGATAAAATTGATAATGATTTAGAACCATTTTATTATTTATATTTATATGTATATTATTTATTATGGAGCCTGAGGAAGTTAAATCTCAACTATTTTTATGAAATATTGGACTATTCCTTCAGATCTTTTTTTACAGATATAAGGGAAACATAGGTAAATTAATATTTATTTATACAAAAATCACATTTAAAATTTTCATAAAAGTCAAGATCTATCTAATCAATAACTCTATAATTTAAAAAGAAAATAAATTGATATAAGTTAATTTTTATTGCTAAAATTAATTGCAAATACTAGAATCGAAAAGGCACTTGCTATAAATTTGCAAATCCATCAAGCCCAGTAATAAAAAATAGAAGCGGCCTTCCAATTGATTCAAACAATGGAAGTTTCAAACATTTAATTTTATTTATAATAAAATCGAAAAATATCATTTCAGTTTAAGCAATATTAATTAGTTAGTTTATTACAAAATACTAATATTAAGTTATATATACATATATAAACCCTATCACTAATTAAGCTAAAACTGAAAATATATTCCAAACATGAGTTTGGTGATGCATAAATTTATATTTTGCTCTGGAGATCCTGTAACTCTAAGTCTTAAATTCAAGATTGGTAATGCAATTCTAACAGGAGCTTCTCCAAGGTTGATATTGGATGCAACTATTGGTACACTTTAGATAATACCAAATACAAACACGTTAGTTGGAACTTATACATTTAGACTTTCTGCAGTAGTTACTGTTTTTAAATTATTTTATTTTATTTCCTCGATTTCTAATATGAACTTCCCAGATTTTGATATAGAAATTTTAGCGCCTGCCAAAACTTACTATATAAACTCCTTTCCTTTTTCATTATTTTCTCACCATGATTTTTCATCGATTGTTCTATTTGATATTGTTTAGAATAGGATATTCCAAGTTTTAGTGCGAAGGTCAAAGCTACTTCTTATTCATCAATCAATTCTACACATTTCTATTTCTATGTTAATTTTTCAGATTATCTTTAATTTTTATTTATAGATCATTCGGGAATAATAGTCAATTCACCGTATCCTTGTACTCAGCTAAGATAAATTTAAATTAAAATTTGGGATTCTTAGAATGTAGCTTCTCCAGGAATTTAAAATATAAGTTTAACAGTAGAGCCAAATAAAGATACATATATGAAAGATGCATTAAACATGGTTATTCAAGATATTTAAATTACAAGGAAGTTTTCATACACGATTTGGTATTAAATTTTGAGCAATGTAGGGAAGAAAAAGAAATATTTTTCTTAAAATTTTTAAATAATAAAAATCACAATGCAATTAAAATAATATGATAAAACTGGACCTTTTTGGAAGAGTTTTATTTCTTTGATTCATTAACATGCTATTAATTATAATATATTAAATAAGGTAAACAAATGATCTTATTTAATTCTTAACAGTTTTAAAACCTATGCAGGATATCACGAATTTAGATATACTATGAAAGATTAATGAGATTGATCTCCAAATGTTTTTATATAATGTAAAAGTCATAGCTAAGGATTACATAGCTATATCTGGAAAATATAATAATTAATATTTAAGATTACCAGAAAACATATCTTAATCATAAATTAATTATATCAAAACATTTGAGGTTTGTTAAGGAGCTAGTTCATATCCACTAGATGAGCCTAACTTCTATTTATATTATTTCAATTTCTACACTTTGTATGTCAATAAAAGTTTTTACAACTGTGTTACTTTGGGACTATGGCTAAAGTGGGACAACTTGACATTATATTTAACATGCGTAACTTTTAAACTTATTTTATTAATACATGTTTAAATCTGACTATATAAATTTAGTAATTTTTTTTAAGAAGGAAATTATTCAATCTCATTTTGATTTGATGATTATATCTCTTTACCTAAGTATACAAATTTTTAACCTTTAAGTCAAACAAAACTAGCCATTAAAGATATTATTAGTTATTAATTTTAAGTTTTATTGGATAAAAGTCATTTTAACGAACATCATAGGAATAGTAAACAGTTGGTTCTTTTATGAATATAAAAAATGAACAATTTTTTAGAATCCTGAATCGGAACTGTTTTATAATTATTTTAGATAGAAAGATAATTATAATAAATAGCCTAACTTTGTGAGTAATACTTTTCTAATGGAACAATAGGAGGTTTCACAACTGATTCAATACGTTATCAATACAAATTATAATTATAATTTAATTTGATTCTGATGTTGGAAATTATCAATTGGAATGTGTAGGAATTAATGATGCATATTGGGAAACTTCATTAAATTTTACACTATTTGTTAAACGTAAGTTTATTCTATTTGCAGCTTAATCCCATTCATAGCTTACTATTACAAATTTTAGAGATGTTGGGATTCTACGCAAAGCTAGGTTACTTTATACAAAGAACAAAATGCTAAATACCAAAGTGCCTCGAAAGTGAGTTCTTCAATTGGAATCCAAATTAAGTTAACTGAGTATACACTTGCAGATGCGACTACTGCAATTCTAGATGCAAAAGATGCACAGGAAGCTCAGAATATTAGTGCTCACAATTATATAATTATTCATATGGTAAATTAAAAATGTATTTCATATAATCATTAAATTTTACCCATGTTCAATTATGGATTCTGGTTTGAATACTTGCACATATTGCGAAGAGATTATTAGTTACTTTACAAATGAATTATCAATATATTATTTTTAATAAATTAATGAGGAGTTTAAGAACGAGAATATTCTAAGTTTTAATTTATTATTTTAATATTTGTGACAATATAATTGTTATATCAAAGAAATGTGATGATGGGAACTTGGAATTTGGAGATGGATGCAGCAATAATTAATTATTAAAAATATCAACATATGCGTTTTTGAATATAGCTTTGTATTAAAAAAGCCAAATGATACTTGCTACATTTTTCTCAATTAATACTTTTACTCCAGAGAATCAAATTTACATATAATTTTCTGACCCAATTGTCATTAAAAACATCTCTGACATTAGTCCCGACAACTTTCTAATTGAAATGTTAGGGTCAAAGAGTGTGTAAATTTAAATTAAGCTTAATTATTTTTAATTTTATCCAATAATAATAAATTATTAATCTAATCATTCTTAAGTCCAATCCTAGCTACTTAATCGACTTATGGGGTTTTATTACCAAGTTCTATATTATTTTGACTGACTTGATTTATTTTTTTAAATTGAAGTGAATTAATTAAAGTCTCTTTTAAAAATTATTCAGCTTTTACAGATTTAGCAGAGAATCATAATAACTTAAAAATATAAATTGATATTGTTTTATAACCAGTTTTCTTAAGGAAATCTTTACCAATATATCTATTTTTCCACATTAAAATCAAATTCAGCCGCAGGTGGGTATACCTCATTAGAATATTTTTTCATGTCAGTTTTAAATTAATATTGTACTAAAGCTAGTGATGAACTCATTGATGCAGTATCTCTGGGGATAAGTCCATTCTTTTTGAGTTTTCAACTTTTTACTTTACTTAAATATTTACTTCTCCGATTATGTTGTTACTTTGCTAAGTATTTAAATGTAGATTCTGGGGATGTAGAAGAACTTAATAAATATACTCCAAACATTTCATTTTCTCCGATAAATGGAAACAATACCCCAAAACCCCAATTCATTCTTATTGTATGAGTTTATTGTGAATTGACACACATTAATTGATGCGAAAATGCAACTAAGCGACTATTAA